>VDFB02087924.1:0-15198 GCA_007258455.2 Sequoia sempervirens | reverse complement strand
ATTGTATTTGATTATGTGGCCTATTTTGGTATTTGCATGTACCATGTTCAAAGACCACTTTGCTATTTTTGGCAAGTGGCAATTGTAAACACACTAAATATAAAGTGCCAAATCAGATATTGCTTGGGGGGTTTCTTGATTGAGTGATTTGGGGGGGTAATATTGCAGTGATTGCTTGCATTCTTTTTCTTGATTTGTGTTCTTGCAATGGGGAAATCTCAAATTGAACCCCTAAATCCACATAATTATGCTAGATGGAGAAAATCAAGATGGAAATATCTCATGATGAGAGGTCTAATAGGTCATCTAAAGGACACAATTCAAAAACCTACTGATGCTAAAGAACTGGAAAGATGGGAGATTGATCGTGAGAAAACACTTAGATGCATATGTTTATTAGTCTCATTTGATTTTCAATTTCATATTGAATCATGTAATACACCTAAAGAAGCATGGGAGACTTTTGAAAAATTGTATGGTAAAATAGATAAGATTAGAGGCCTATCAGATTGATAATGATTTGATGAATCTTGATCCTAAATTTTTTGATCACATCCAAGACTACATCTCCAAAATCAAGCAATGAAGAACACAATTGAAAGAAAGAAGTATTGAAAAAAAGGATTTACAATTGGTTCTAAATGTGTTATCCAAGCTTGGTCCTAAGTATTCAGTATTTGTTTCTAGATTTCATACCCATCAAATTTCTATGGGAGCATCAGATGTTGATCCTAAGTTTGATGACCTTGCAAATCTCCTAATCCAAGAGGAAGCTAAGTTAATGAACATAGGTCTAATCAAGTCTTCCAAGTCACAAGCATTGATGGCTAATGAGTCTAAGGTACAAAAAGAATTAGCCAATCTTGATAAGAAGCAAAAGAAGAAAAATAACAAGCCACATAAAGAATTAGAATCCTCATCATCAAAAGGAGAATCATCTAAGGAGAGGCCTTTTTGTGCATATTGCAAGAAGGATGGACATGAAGAACATTATTGTTATAAGAAGGATATTGATGAGTTGAAACATCTCAAAAAGAATCACATTGATTTTCCTTCTAGAATTTCTGAATCTTCTTCTCCTTCTACTTCAAAACAGTCTAAAAAGGACAAAGGTCAAGCATCTACATCAGGAAGCAAAGGTCAATCTCTTTGTGCTCTTTCAGGTCCAGGATTAGGGAGATGGCTTCTAGATTCAAGAGCATCTCATCATATGGAATCTTTACAAACTATCCTCTCTTCATTTCAGCCTTGTACTATGTCTCCTATCTTGATGGGAAACAATACATACATGAGTGTAACAAGGAAGGGATCTATTAGCATTGGGGAAAACACTTTTCAAGATTTCTTGTGTGTTCCTCATTTGATGAAAAATCTTCTTTCCATTTATCAAATTACACATGGTGGAGATGGGAGAACTGTGGAGTTCACTCCTAATTCTGGCATCATTTGAGACTTGGAGACTAGAGAGATCATTGCTACTGGGGTGGTTGATCATTCATCTCGGTTGTATACCTTTGCATAGTTTTCTTCTAATGGTGACATTGTTCCTTTGACTATTGATCACATGAACCATGATTTAGATGAGACATTTGGCTTCTTGAACTTGGGAGTTCTCACATCAGATCCAGTACTTGAGCCATGCATTTCATCTCGTCCATCTACTGTTGCAGTTGATGATGCTTGTGATTCCACAATTTGGGTTCCTTGTGATTCAGTGCAGCAGAATATACAGTCTTCCAAATATGGCTACTTTGGATGGCTTCTTAACAGGTATTTCAGACTTTTTTGTGGAGTCTCATCTTGCAGATTTGGAGGACACCATTGATGGCATTCATCTTCTCTTTGATGGAGAAGATTCTTCTTTAGTTGTTGTGAGGGAACACCTTGAACCTCTTGTTCATTCTCTACATGATCATTCTTTGCAGATTGGCGTGAGTGTGGATTCTTTTGGACAACATTTGGAGGAGGTTTCTTTGTCTTCAAAGGGGATATTTTTGTCTTTGGATCATGTTCTACATTCATCTCTACTAGATGTTGGATTTTCATCTTCAATAGTGTGGCCTAGAACGCCTGTTTGGAGTGTGTCAGCTTTCGACATTGACATGGAGACACTTGAGCATGCTTTAGAGACATCATACATCATCCATCATCTTGACATCATGCATACATCCATGGTTTTGTTTCTTCTGTTGGCGTTTAAATTAGCACCTCTGGAGTGTTGATTGTAAACGTTCAGCTATTTCAAATGTTTTGCAACACTTCTTCGTTATTTAAAGAGGAGAAGTCCCTCTCTGCTGGGAGCAATGCGTAGGGAAGGGAAATGTTTAACTAAGTTCCTATCTTTTTATGCTTCAGTGGCAGGACACAAGGGTGCACAAACACAATGCGCCGTAGCTAAGCTTTTCTCTGGTTTCTGCAGATCTTAACTACGACTAACTGGCTTCTATCTATCCAATACCTTCAAGATGAGCGAGGCATGAGGGTAAGGGTGAGATAGAATGGTTGGATCACTTGAACCAGCAGTCTCCGGAGGATATGGTAGGGAGGCTCTGCGAACTCTGGGGTATACAGGGATAAAGGTTGGTACAAGCAAACACTCACACTGCAGTAAACTAATTTGAGATCGCCCAAGGGAGGAGGGCTCTATCAGGGTATGAGCTTAGAAATAGTTTACTACGACATGAATCTACGATGCCTTGTAGCAGGCTTGCTAAGGAGGAGGGACTCCTATCCAGTATGGCGGAAGTCAATACATTAAACAACATCAAACGACAACTGTCAATAACAAATATCCAAGGAGGAGGGACTCCTATCCGAGGAGGGAAATGAGACAACACGCTATTAAACACAGGACGTAGACATAACTCAAATAAGATGATCAAAATGCAAGCGCCTTCTGATATTCTTCTTCAATGCTTTATCAACGAACTACAAAAGTTGGGAAAGCAAAGGCACGAAATCATGCACAATTACAATCATCCAACGAACTCTCATCCAAGAGTGAACAAATATTCGCTTTTAAAGTGTTGGCAACAATGGCGCAGCAATTTTGCATAGCAAGTAAAGGTTAAACAAATAATGAGCCCGAGGCTCTTATTTATAGAACTCAAAGGAGTGGGCAACCCCAAAATCTCCTTGAGTTAACAATGAGTTCTTGCCAATCAATTAGCAAGATTTATTCCTAAATAGGGGGAACAAGCAGTTAACTGGAAAGCTACTTCAGTTAACTGAAAGTAAACAAAGAGTCAACTGGAAACTACTTCAGTTGACTGAAAGCAAACTAAAGGTGAACTTAAATGTAAAGTCTCCCTCCAAAATAGACATCCCCATTTAGTGGAGATCTAAGATCCACAAATCGTGGAAGTCAATTAGACATCCTTAATTAGTGGGATCTGACGATGCATGATTTAAGGAAAGTGGAGTTAAACTTGGAAAGAAGCATCAAGTTAACTCCAACTACATTTAATAGCATCTCGAGTTGACTTGGAAAGAAGCGTCAAGTCAACTCAAGTCTCATGAATGCCACTTGGAGGATGTATGGCGTCCTTTTCTGGTGCATTTATAGCTCGCCATTAATCAACAGTGTCTCAATCCATTGATTGACCTCATCAGCTTCTGGGGAGTTAATGCTAGGAATCTTGGGTGGGTTTACGTCAGAACACATGTGCAAATTCTAAAAAATTGAAATTAGGGTTTTTCCCCTATTTTTGAAATCCCGAAAATAGGACCTTCGAAATGATCAAAATGATTTTGAGTAAACCTTAAAACTTCATGATCACGTGGTCAGAATTAGAATCATCAAAAGACACGTTTTACTCGGTGGTCTATTTCTCTTTTTTAGGAGCAGAAGTTACAGGAGCTCCTGACCATTAATGGCGAGATTGGCGGTACCAGTGAAAGCTAAGCTTCAAAAGCTTCAACGATACAACCATGGCGGAAAAGGTCAAAAAAGATGCTGTTTGACGAAGGAGATTCCTGAAAACGAAAAAGGTCAAAATTTGACTAACTCTGGAGATGCTACGAAGGGGAGATTGCTCACATGTTGAAAAGGCGCCTTCTTCAAGCAGGGGCGCCCATGGTCTTTGAAGGTCAAACAAAGTCAGTAAGATCATCCGAAGCAGTCATTCTCAACGTTTGGTTGCTGGCTCAACAGTGAAACAAACATCCAGATCATCTGATGGATAGATCATAAGCAGCTGCTGACAAAGCAAAAAGAGGCAGTTAAGGAATTATCAGGAAATCACAGGTAAACGACAAAGTTGCAAGAAAAAGAGCCTTTCTTAAAGAAAGGCGCCCTTTCTTTTGGACTTCCAGATGCTGAACAATGACAAAAGGCCTCCTTTGATAACATTCTCAGCTCAAAAAGATCTTGGAAACGCAACTGCAAGCATCAATGTCTGACAGAGCAGTCAACGGATAATCTGGATCAAAGTAGGCAACTTGTCAGACGAAAATAATCAAGCTAAAAGGCAAAAGCGCCCTTTTCAGGGAGGGGCGCCCTTGGATAAAGGAACCCTAATTTGAGATCCAGATTTCCCGAAGACAGTCATTCTTAGCAGAACAGTTTGGGTATATTAAACGCGTCATGGCGGAAACATGCGACTCTTAAATCAGCAATCAGTTCAAAGACACGAAGGTCATTTTAATAATTTGAAAACGAAACGAAAAAATCCCACACTAGGCATTGGCAAGCCGCGCTTTCTTGGGAAAGAAAGCCCGATCTTAGAGCCCTTAACTTCGACTTTATCATTATTCAGTCTCAGGAGCGCCTTCTTTCAGTACTGGATTATGCTCGCTGATGAATGTGTCGTGGCGTCTAAGATCAACAGAGACAATGCGGTCCGAGGATCAGCGAGGGGTTTTTAGGAAAATACTAAAAAACTTGCAAAAGATGAAAAGGGACGCCTAAAAGCAGTCAAAGGTCATTTGTTGACTAAAGTCAAAAGCTTTTTGAGTTAAAGTTGGCTAAAACGCTCCACGATTGGTGGAAATCACCTTTTTAACTTCAGATCAAACTCAAATCACCTTTTGAGCTTGTGTTAGGTCCCCAAATTTGTGGATCTAAAGCTCAAACATATATATTCAAAGGTGAAAGCGTCCATTTCCTTATTTCGTGCGGGTTGTGAAAGACAAAACCAACCACAAACTCTCAAGGGCAGCCATTGAAGATGCGAAAGAGGTTTTATTCGGGTCTTCATTTTATTAGAATGCGGCGAGAAGGAGTTTACTTTTTGAAGATTGGACCAGAGACAGATTTTTTCTTGAAGATCGGATAAAACTTCGAATCCACCTTCTGTCTTTTTCCTCTCTTCTTGTCTTAGGTTTTCTCGCATCTGACAGAAAAAGCAACAGGCTACATCAGATCAGATCAACTGGGTAGATTCAGCATCATTTTCCAGAGAAACCCATCTCAACAAATTTTACAAAATCAGCAAACTTGCTGCCCCTATTTTTGGGGGTTTTTTCCGAAAAAGTTTCAGAATCCAAATTCTGAGGAACTGGGTTTGTTCAGCATTGAAGCACGAACAAAACCCATGTGCCAGATTTTTCCGGAAAAATACTTCTCGGCAGGGCGCTATTTTTAAGGGTTTTCGAAAATCATCTGAACTAGGTAAAGCTTACAGTCAATCTTCAAGTTTTTCAGGATGCAGTACTCCCAGGTGCAATACGAGACCAAGACGGTCTTACTCCATGATTACCTGAAAACAGTTGACACAAATCTACACCAAGTAAATCCAGTGGTCGATTTGGAGCAGTTAGAAGGCATGAATCAAATAACATTGCAGAATATCGAAGAATCCGGATTGCTGCAAGCCGCATCAATTCCCATCACACTACAAAGCGTAGAGCTCGTAACCGCTTGTATCAAGCATTACAACCCTGCCACCAGAGAAATCAGAGCAGCAGATGGAAGAATTGTTTGCAGTTTAAAGCCTCAGGATATCGAAAGATGTTTTGATATTCCCTCACATCCTAACAGCAAAGTCATATCATTGACGGAATGTGAGAAATCTTTTGAGACGGCCAAGGACAAATGTCAAAGGATAATGGCCGAAAAATGGCTAAAAGTGACAAAGGCAAGCTTGCCTAAGTTGTTGGGGCGAGGAGAATGTAAAGACTAGTACGCAGTGTTAATCACTCTACTCAATAGAGTCACTGGAGAAGAAGATGGTCGTCAATTCCAGCCATGGATGTACTATGTCATTGCTAAAATCATTGGCAGGAGGGAATACTATGACTGGGCCACTTTGATCAGTGACACACTCCACCGACAATTCACTGGGTATCTGGAAGCTCATAGGTTCCACATGTGCTCTTACCTAGTATACCTAATAGCCTTCCAAGGCGATTTTAGGTTATTGAACAATGTGGGAACCTTAGGTGTGCAGAAGGTTCACGAGTATTTCACACGTCTTGAGTTTACTCAAGCGGAAAGACACTTCAAGAAGACAAGTGATCACTTCACCATGCACATAGTTGATGAGCTTAACCATGAGATGCACGTGCGTATTTCACAGACAGCCAGAGAGGCAATGGCGGATTGGGCAGATTGGTTTATCCAATTTCCTACATTCTCCTACATACGCGTGTATGGCTACATTGGCCACCCTGCCATGCTACCAAGACACCCTTCAGATAGGGTAGTCTTCATGGAGTTCCTGAGACAGTTGTTCGAGGTTCATGTCCACTTGCGCTTGAAGAGGAAGACGGCTGTTAACTTTCCCGTTGAAATGGGACTATATAGATGTGGATTCGCGGCGGATGCAAAGATGATGGGTCAAGAAACAAGGAGGTTTAACCTCAAATATCTCATTGATAGAAGATCTTATGATCCCAGAGGACTCTATGCAGCACACCGTGAGCAACACTCGTCACATAAGTCTTCTATGGAAGATTATTGGGTGAATTGTAAAGACGAGTATGAAGTGCGAAGAAGGAACTACAGCAGATTCAGACTCCCACAGATTGTTGATTTCATGTCAGCAGACATTGAGGGCCTGTCAGATGATGAGGGGGAAGTCATTCTCCCCACATTCTTCGCAGATTCAGTTGACTCCCAACCGCTCCCGAGAGTGGATTGGTATGCCAAAGAGGATACATCTATAGAAGAAAGAACGAGTAGAGTGGTTAGAAATAGCCAACTCTATCTCGACAGCAAGAAATCAAGGAAGGTGATACCTCACAGAACAGAGCCGCCACAGGTTCAGTCTACACCACCTTCCACTTCAAGAAGGAAACCTAGACAAAAGCAATGGTGCAATCCTCCCCAAGGGATGAGGATGTCAAAACCTAGAACACAGAGGACTCCAGTGGAGAAAGCCACACATAGCCCTGAAATAATCACGGTATTGCTGCCCCAGAACAAAGAGTAGAGACTGCTACCCCTGATTCAGCCGAAGTTATCACAGGAGAACCAGCAGCAGTAGTTGTTGAAGAACCAGTGGCTGAGCCAATGGCAGAGGTAGCAACAGTAGAAGCAGCAGCAGAAACGGTGCCTGTTATGGAAGCAGAGCCGCCAACATCACCAGTATCACAGCGAACACAGGTCCTCATCGTCTTGGATTCGCCACCGAGAGACATTACTCCAGCACAGTCTCACACATCTAGCGTTCAAGGGCCTCACGTCCCTCCTAGTGAAGTTCGCCGAGATTCTATTTGGCTCGAAGGTTCCCTAGGAAGGAAGAGGGAAAAACCCTCATATGAGCTTGACTTTACCGAATTCGACCACGTCCCACAAGACACGTCGGCGAAGAAGTTAAAGAAGCAAGTTCACATAGAAAGGAATGCAGAATGTGAGATCATCATAGAGACCGCCGCTCCACCAGTAGAGAAAAGTATACACGAGGTTCAAGTAGAGGACTACACTTTGTCTCAACTTAACCTCGGGAAGACTACACGACAGGTGGAGGCGGACCTTCTCGGAATAGCTTCGGTGAGCGCACAAGAAAGGATGGCCAAGGATGGTAAAGAAAAGGCAGCCTTAAAGGCTGAAAATCAGACACTGAGGTCTTACATCACCAGCTTGATACATGGCACACCCAACGTCTCAGCCCTACCGGCAGGACTACTAGATCTCCCCGCCGAACAAAATCCTCGGCAATTGTTAACATTCGGCAAACACTTGAGAAATCAGGTGGAAGAGTTTGTTCTCAAGGGTAGATGCGTACTGGCGAACCTATACCAGTTACGGGATAGAGCACATGAACTTCGTGTGGAGATCCAGCAGTCAGAACAAAGGATTGCAGAAAAGAGGCTTGAAGACGAAAGTACAATTGCAGATTTGCAATTAGCATATCAATCAGTATAGTCTGAGGAAAACAAGCAACATCTGTTTGCTTGGAAGGAACAATTGGCGTACAAGGTGAAAGCCTACGACGCTCATTCAGTAGAGATGATTGATTACAGAAGGGTGGTTGCCACTATTATCAACTTCGCAAGAATGTTGGTAATATCTTTCCCTTGCATGGAATATCAGCGTGAGGGAGGAGAATACGTCGAGTTGGTGACTGTACAGAACCAGTTCAGGGATGTCATCCGCAGCACCGTTCTTGACGATCCAGAGGGTTGTAAGCTGGCTAAGGTAGCAGCTTTATCAACCAAGTTAGAAGAGGCAGCATCTCAATGCATTGACTTCGGAAATCAGCTCACAACGGGTGAGGTCATGCTCCGACGCCACGTCATCATCCTACGGCGCATTAACTCCCCAGAAGCTGATGAGGTCAATCAATGGATTGAGACACTGTTGATTAATGGCGAGCTATAAATGCACCAGAGAAGGACGCCATACACACTCCAAGTGGCATTCATGAGACTTGAGTTGACTTGATGCTTCTTTCCAAGTCAACTCGAGATGCTATTAAATGTAGTTGGGGTTAACTTGATGCTTCTTTCCAAGTTTAACTCCACTTTCCTTAAATCATGCATTATCAGATCCCACTAATTAAGGATGTCTAATTGACTTCCACGATTTGTGGATCTTAGATCTCCACTAAATGTGGATGTCTATTTTGGAGGGAGACTTTACATTTAAGTTCACCTTTAGTTTGCTTTCAGTCAACTGAAGTAGTTTCCAGTTGACTCTTTGTTGACTTTCAGTTAACTGAAGTAGCTTTCCAGTTAACTGCTTGTTCCCCCTATTTAGGAATAAATCTTGCTAATTGATTGGCAAGAACTCATCGTTAACTCAAGGAGATTTTGGGGTTGCCCACTCCTTTGAGTTCTATAAATAAGAGCCTTGGGCTCATTATTTGTTTAACCTTTACTTGCTATGCAAAATTGCTGCGCCATTGTTGCCAACACCTTGAAAGCGAATATTTGTTCACTCTTGGATGAGAGTTCGTTGGATGATTGTAATTGTGCATGATTTCGTGCCTTTGCTTTCCCAACTTTTGTAGTTCGTTGATAAAGCATTGAAGAAGAATATCAGAAGGCGCTTGCATTTTGATCATCTTATTTGAGTTATGTCTACGTCCTGTGTTTAATAGCGTGTTGTCTCATTTCCCTCCTCGGATAGGAGTCCCTCCTCCTTGGATATTTGTTATTGACAGTTGTCGTTTGATGTTGTTTAATGTATTGACTTCCAAGCTATACTTCGGATAGGAGTCCCTCCTCCTTAGCAAGCTTGTTGGCCAAGGCATCGTGATTCTGTTGTTTCTAGTAAACTATTTCTTAAGCTCATACCTCGGATAGGAGTCCCTCCTCCTTGGCAGATCTCAGATCTAGTTTACCGTGCAGAGTGTTTGCTTGTACCAACCTTATCCCGGTGTATACCCGAGAGTTCAGAGCCTCAGTCATATCCTCTGGAGACGGCGAATTCAAGTGATCCAACCATTCCATTCCCGCTCCTTTACCCTCATGCTCTGTTCATCTTGAAGGTATTGGATAGATAGAAGCTAGTTAGTCGTAGTTAAGATCTGTAGAAACCAGAGAAAAGCTTAGCTACGGCGCATTGTGTTTGTGCACCCTTGTGTCCTGCCGCTGAAGCATAAAAAGATAGGAACTTAGTTAAACATTTCCCTTCCCTACGCATTGCTCCCAGCAGAGAGGGACTTCTCCTCTTTAAATAACGAAGAAGTGTTGCAAAACATTCGAAATAGCTGAACGTTTACAATCAACACTCCAGAGGTGCTAATTTAAACGCCAACAGTTTTCTGGCGCCCACCGTGGGGCAACGAGGCATCAAACTTCAAGAAAAGCTTAACGCTTTTATGTCACGGGAGTGACCCTCTGGCATCCAATTGCATGATCCATACAAGAAGCAATGGATGGTAACAACAACAATGCTGGCAAGAGGCGTCCACCTTCATTACCTTGGGGTAATAGTATTGGACCTCTGGCTTTTCAGGTAAATCATGAGTTACCTAAAGGGTCAAGGAAACACTTTCCCCAATTTCACGGCGATGGAAGTCAACACCCAGATGAACATTTTGCTGCATTCACAACGGCTTGCGCCATCTTGCATGTACCACATGAAGACATCGCAGTGCGTCTCTTTGTGGAGACTCTTGTTGGAGATGCTGCTGAGTGGTTCAGTCACCTGAAGCCAGGCATTATTACAAGCTGGGAAACTATGAGCGAGAAGTTTTTGGCGAGATTCAAGCCCGCTGAAGACTATCATATGTTGTTTGCCCAGCTTGCAAATTCAAAGATGGAACACAATGAATACATGAGGGAATTTGTATCAAGATTTAATCGTCTTGTTACAAGAATTTCTTCTACACTAGATCCATCACCAGAGATCCTGATAAGCTGTTTCATAAATGCTCTTCCATCAGAGATAGCCTTCTTCCTGAAGATGGCAAAAGAAACAGAGTTGAAGAGTGTGCAAGAACACGCCATCGAGTTGGAGGATAATATGATCACTTCCGGCTTGATGAAAACAGATTCTATTAGATCTCTAGCTCAGCAACCGTACCAGCCAAAGAGAGACAATCTTCAGCCACGGTTGCCAATGTCTCCATCAAGACCAATGATTGAAGCAGCCACGCGGCGTTATTTCATGTCGGGATGTTCATACCGGATCCGCCAATACGTCCCGAGAACTGAATTAATCAAACTGGTGGATATGTCGTAAGCCGCCCCGGTCACTTTGTACCAAATAAGTTCGAATGTTGTCTCTACCTGCTTTTGCACGGCCAACTATGGCGATCTTGCGTTCCGGAAACTTCGGAACTCCAAGTGATAAAGAAGAAAGAAGCATACCCGCCGTGATTCTGTGGTAGAATCATGAAAAATTTCAACGCCTCAGACTGCCAACGGTTCAACACTTGAAAGCACAGAAAGAAGAGGAAGAAAGATGGAAATCAAACGAAAAGGGTGAAGAGGTGCCTTCCACTTCCAATCCCAGATCTTCACAGAAGAACGCTGTGCTAGTTGCTCAAGAGACGTCTTCAGCAAATTTTGACATCGTAGCTTCCATGATGAAGAACAAGGTACAAATCTCCCAACTGGAATATCTTCAGGACCATCCAGAACAAATAGATCAGATTCTCAATATTGTGAAGAAGCAGGCTGTGCTCAAGTCATCTGTTCCAGCAGGAGCAAAGCCTGAAACACGTCCCGGTAATTATGTGACTCTGGCAGAAATAGAAACTAAAGATCAAAACATTGTTTGTTCTGAAAAGAGACTGACAGAGGACACAAGGTCATGGACAACACAGTTCGATGGAGGTTGTTCAGATACAAGTTCAAAAGCAGGGGAAGTGATCATCTCCCCTAAAGGACAATTGCACTCACCATTTGTGCAATTGGAATTCACTGAGGCTGAGAAAGAGGTGCTTTTATTAGGCCTCAAAGATGCCGAAGACATGGGAATCAAATTCCTATGTATTAAAGGCGATCTGGAGCTGATTTGTGAGCCGGTCAATGGATATTTTCAGGTCAGCAAAGATCACCTGCGGCATTATAGAAATCGAGTTTGGAACTCGATCAATTGGTTTGAAGAGTTCAACATCCCGAGGATGAACTATAGCGGAACTAATGCCTCAGGGGTGTCAGCTTTCCCATTTGCATCATATTCTGAATTTTGTCAGAGTACTTTTGCTTGGATATATGAATACCTGAGAATCTTCATCCCAGAGGGATTATCTCCTGTAATTCCCATCAGAAAAGAAGTAAAGCCTTTTAGGCAGAAGCAGCACCGATGGGAGGCTCTTCGCTCGGCCATGAAGCAGGCGATACTTGAAGCATTTCGTCCCTTCGGGGATGGGGTGAGTTCTTTGTAAAATAATTTTTCTTTGCTTTAACGTTATGTTGTTATGTTTTTCCCCGTTCAGTGAAGTATTGTCGTGTTTTAGGTGATTTCTTAGATGTTTTGTCGTAGGTGAATAAATTGGGGGAACCCAATAAATAAGGTGAACTCTATTTTTAGGAATGTATGGAACCAAAGTCCTGACTCTGTTACCCAACTGATTATATATACTGGTCTACGAAACTTGAGATTCTCGGTTCTCCTATGCCGTAGGTATCCGACATGGTCACCAGACGGAGCCTATGTTGTACCCCAAATAAATTTTTTTGGCATTCTGTGTAAATTGTGCTAAATCTTGTTAAAATGCCATGTAAAGTCTGTTTTAGGTCAAACCAATCATAGAATCTTGGTGGGTTTTTGTCAAGGAACACACGTGCAAAATTTTGAAAATTTGAAAATTAGGGTTTTTCGCCCCTATTTTCAGTGAAACCCCCGAAAATAGGACCTTCCCAGAAATGATTGAAAATGATTTTGATAGGATTAAAAGGCTTCACGATCACATCGGTCAAGTCAGAATCATCAAAAGATAAGTTTTACTCTGGTGGGTCTATTTCTATTTTTCAGGAACAAAGTTAGGAGCTCCGCAGCCATTAATGGCGACAATGTACATCAGGTGTCAAAGCTAAGCCTTCAAAAGCTTCAAACGACACAAACTACATGGAAAAGCACAAAATGATACCGCTTGATGAAGGGGAGTTCTTCAAAATGAAAATGCTGAAAATTGACTAAGTCCGATTTCAAAATGAAAAAATGCTGAAATTGACAAGTCCTGAGGAATGCACGCTACTCAGCAGGAGGCTATGCAGTCAAATGCCTTAGTCATTTTTCTCAAACATCCATACACGATGAACGTAAGACATGAAGAAATGGTGATCTACGACGGAGGATTTTCCTGAAAGAGAAAAAGGTCAAAATTTGACTAACTCTGGAAATATTACGAAGGAGAGATTGTTCACATGCTGAAAAGAGCCTTTTTCAAGCAGGGGCGCCCATGATCTTTGAAGGTCAAATACAGTCAGTAAGATCATCCAAAGCAGTCATTCTCGACGTTTGATTGCTGGCTCAACAGTGAAACAAACATCCAGATCATCCGATGAATAGATCACAAGCAGCTGCTGACGAAGCAAAAAGAGGCAGTTGAGGAAATATCAAGAAACCACAGTTGACGACAAAGTTCTAACGAAAAAGAGCCTTTCCATAAGAAAGGCGCCCTTCTTTCTTGTCCTCCAGATGCTGATAAATGACAAAAGGCTTCCCAGGATAACCTTCTCAGCCCAAATGGATCTCGGAAACGCAACTGCAAGCATCGACATCTGACAGAGCATTCAACGGATAATCCAGATCAAAGTAGGCAACTTTTCAGATGAAGATAATCAACCCAAAAAGGTAAAAGCGCCCTTTTCAAGGAGGGGCGCCCTTGAATAAAGGAACCCTAAATTGAGATCCAAGTTTTCTAAAGTCAGTCATCTTTGGCGAAACAGAGCTGGGTACCTGATGAGACATCAAGCGAAATCATCTGACTCTCCGATCAACGAGAAATCCAGATCAAAGCACGAGAGGTCATTTCAAAAAAGCTGAAGAACGAAGATTGAAAAATCACTAAGGCATTGGCAAAAGCGCCCTTTCTTGGGAAAGGCGCCCAGTCTTTTGGAGCCCTTAGCTCAGCTTTTTATCATTCAGTCTCCCAGGCACTTCTTTCCAGTTTGGATCCAGCTCCGCAGTGAATGTGTTCGCAACATCTCAGGATCAACAGACAGCGCTAGATTCAAGATCAAACAGGGGTCTTTCAGGAGAAAAATACTTAAAAAACTTGCAAAAGACCAAAAGGGACGCCCAAAAGAAGTCAAAGGTCATTTGTTGACTAAAAGTCAAAAGCTTTTGAGTTAAAGTTGGCTAAAACGCTCCACGATTGGTGGAAATCACCTTTTCAACTTTAGATCAAGCCCAAATCACCTTTTGAGCTTGTGTTAGGTCCCCAAATTTGTGGATCTGAAGCTTAAACATACATATTCAAGGTGAAGGCATCCCATTTCATTATTTCATTGCAGGATAAAAGATCAAAAACAGCCACAAGCTCTCAAGGACGCCATTGATAGATCTGAAGGAGGTTTTCATCCGTTCTTCAATTTTTCTTGCAGATCTGAAGCAGAAAAGGATCACTATTTTGAGGATTGGACCCAGAGATAGATTTTTCAGAAAATCAGATAAAACTTCCAATCCATCTTCTGTCTACTTCCTCTCTTCTTGTCTTAGGTTTTCTTGCACATTTCAAAAAGGTGGCAGGCTACATCAGATCAGATCAACTGGGTAGATCCAGCGTAATTTTCCAGAGAAACCCATCTCGTCAAATTTCTGAAAATCAACATACTTGCTGCCCCTATTTTTGGGGGTTTTTCCGAAAAAGTTTCAGAATCAAAATTCTGAGGAACTGGGTTTGTTCAGCATTGAAGCACGAGCAAAACCCATGTGCCAGATTTTTCCCGGAAAAATACTTCTCGGCAGGGCGCTATTTTCAGGGGTTTTAGGAAGTTGTCTGAACACATCCGTGTTTACAGTCAACAGGCGAGTTCTTCTTCATAGAATGACAATTTGGCGTCCTTGGACTCCAATTGAACAACTAGACCTTGCACCAGCAACTCTCCAACCAGATCTTACACACATTGCTGGAGAGCAAACGGACATCACCAACAGTCTGCAGATCTTTATCTTTGAAAAGAATACATCTCCCGCTCAGTGGAGACCTGCAGCAGTTACTCTGGATGAAGAAGTAAGAAAGACTGATCTTGCAGCAAAAAGACCAATATTACCATCTCTCGCGTGGCAGTAAGCACCTTGGCTTGCCAGCTGCGAAGAGATCATTCCAAGAACAGAGCCGCCACAGGTTCAGTCTACACCACCTTCCACTTCAAGAAGGAAACCTAGACAAAAGCAATGGTGCAATCCTCCCC
>VDFB02087923.1:0-51605 GCA_007258455.2 Sequoia sempervirens | reverse complement strand
ATTTGTTTCAATACTCAATAGAATCCGAGTTGGATCCTAGACAATTCAAGACTTGGAGTATTTAAATAAAAAATGTTTGCGCTCACCGCCAATGGACCCAACATTCCCCTTCCTCTTCTACAGAAGGAAAGATGTGGAAAAACAGAATGAAAACATGTTATCCATCACACAAGGAGAGGTAATTATATTGAATGCAATTGATGAACATGATGACAACTCTAATACAATTATGTTGTATGACCGTTCAATTAATCTACCATCTCAGATACTCTTAAAACCTAATATGCTAGTTGAAATATATGCTGGCAATTACGACACGAAAGATGGGCTTGTCAATGGATCAGATGGAACATTCCAAGCATACACAAAATACACTAATTTCGATATAGTTTGGATCAAGTTCATTGACTCAAAAGTTGGACATCGACAAGCGAAAAGACTAGCACAATGTTATAGTGAGTGCATAGACAAAAGTTGGACACCCATACTTCACATTGCAAAGCCTACTAAAAACCTATACAACCAAAAAAAATTGACAATCAAAAAACAATTTCCAATACAACTAGCATGTGCTCGTACTATTCATAGATCACAAGGCCTTACAATGCAAGCATTAGCATTTGATCCATCAGGCATAAACAAACATGGTTTGGCATATACAACACTATCACGTACATGAACAATTGACACATTGTTCTTGATAAGACCTCTAACACAAAACCATTTCAAAGTGAAAAAAAAAGTAATTAATGAAATGTCATGCCTACAATCAACATCAATTTGGGAGTTTGAAAATCACCATCTCCAAAGCATTAGTGACAAACAATTACTACTAACCACATTCAATACTCATAACCTGCTTGTACATATCGAAGACATGCTTAGTGACCATGAAATGATGTCAACTGATATTATTTGTCTACAAGAAACACATATGCAACTATCAAAACATAATAATGAATTCCAAAATTTTAATCATTTCTCAACAAATCACATACATGGTGTAACAACATTTACTAGAAATAATCTATCAATTTAAAAAATAGTGCAACATAAAACAACAAATGTAGAAGCTATAACAATAACAATAAATTTGCCAAGTGATGAGATGAACATATGTAATCTATATGCAAGACCCACCACACCAGTAACAGAAATTATAACAATCACAAATCAAGTATTCTCCTCTGTCAATTTAACATCAACTTTATATATTCTAGGCGACTTCAACATTGATATGTCAGTGGATAATGGACGAAAGAATTTGCTATCAAATCACATGCACAATTCTAAAATGAATTTTATGTTATATAAATTAAACCATGTCAACAAGCCACTAATTGATCATATTTGGTGTAACATAAATGCAAAACCATGTTCTATTTACAAATCAGAAGCATATTGGAGTGATCATGATCCAATTTATATAAACATTGAAACAAATGACAAATTCAAATCCACTTAGTATCTTTTTAAAAATATTAACATTATTAGTATTTCTTGTAGCTAACAATGGAGTCGAGCAAGAGAGCCGAAACAAGCTAGAAAACCATACAACAAATATCAAAAAGGTGAAAAGCATTGTCTATGTTCAATTATACTATCCAAATTACTCTTGAAAACAATAAATTCAACTGATGTAAACATTGCAGATCCAAAAGCAAGAAGAAAAATACAGTATCAATTGAAGAACTTCACTCCCACAAGGGAGGAAATATATTTGAAGGAGATGTAATTGTGGTCTACAAAACAAGTCTCGACAAACAAAACAATACAAAAGAAGTTCTTCATGTGGATTTAACTGATGAAAAAGGTGAAATGACAATTACTATCAATGTAATTGGTGTCCTTGTAAAACAACATGAATCAAAAATAGTTCTTGGAACAGCTATATGCATTACAAATTTCCAAATTGCACCAAAGACAGACTATGACAGAGGTGATTGTGACTGCATCTTGATTTTCACAAACACAACAACAGTTGAAGTCATACCGTGCATGCATGATGAATACAAATTCATACCAACTAGCACAATTAGACAACTTCTTACAAGTGAAGAAAACTATGCAATTGGATCTGTAGCGGCACTTGTGGTGGGAACAAAAAGAACTTCTTTCCAATTTTTTGTTGAAATAAAAGATGGCCATTCAGAAATGGACAAAGCACAGGTATTTAAATATTCCTCTAATTCTTTATTTCATTGCAATTTACATCAATTACTACTTACCATATTTTTAACTAAACATAAATGTTCAAATAAAAACATGCATCCACAATACAGGTACAAATACATGAGAGTTTGGAACATCATTTCTCTTCAATGGAAGAACAAATACGCCTCGAACAATATCCAATCATGTTGTTGAGAAACATTGTAAAGAGGCTAGAATCAAGATACAACACTCTACAAACAACTCAATCAACATACATCAGCAAATTGAATAACAAGAGGGCCTTCGAGTATCTCAACAATTTGTTGCATTCAACAATTGAGGTAACTAAGGCATTTGATTATGTCAGCAATTTGTTGTATTCAACATTTAACACAATCACATTTGCACCTATGCAATTATACACTATTAGAAAATGATTAAAAAATACATAATATACATCTTCGTTATATTTTGCAGATTTATGGAACAATAAGAATAGCCAATGCATTTTCAAATCCATTTCAAGCTTTCTGTCCAAATTGCAACTACAAATTTGATACATATGGAGAACTACAAGAACAAACTGCCTTTTGTATTAAATGCACACAACAAGTTACATATATCTACTCTCACTACTTGAAAGTGATTTTGACAAGTGATAGAAAGAAAACAATGGAATGTACAATGGATAGATCTATTATGCAACTCTTTCTTTCCGAATTACTAAACATTTCCTATGAAGAATACATTGATGACAAATCATCAATTGTCTTCATCCTAAGAGACTTCTACAAAAAAGGACATTTCAGATTGAATCCAAACAACCTCATAACCAATGCACAATCTATTGAAGAATGATATATACATCTTATATCCAGGTACGCTTGTATTTCACAAAAATTTAGCTTCATTTAAAAATTCAATTTCTATACTACATTATCTATTGAAATATTATCACATAAAATAAAAAAAAATGTCCTCATAACCACCTTCAAACATTTTTCTGCAGAAGGGAATGTCCAAAAACACGTGGGTTGTCATCTTCAACAAGGAGAATAACTACCACATCTTGAACAAGGACAATAAATATGCAATAGTTCTATATGTTATAGGATTTTCATTTCACAATTAATGACTACAACAAACAATAATATAATTATCTACTACCATTTGTAATGTATTGACCATAGTGGTCTATAGACAGAAAAATGCATATTCTTGACTTTTCTATGCATTTACACTCATACTTATTTCTAGTTTTCTATGAACATTGCTATGCAATTACATTGATATATATTTCTACTTTATATCTAAATTCTACACTTTGCTATGCATTTACATTGATATATATTTCTTAGTATATGCAATTATTACCACTATGTTAAGCAATTCTCAAACAAACAACAACTCACAAATCCTACCGGTAGGAATCGGACGCAATGCGTCTCTTGTTTTCAATAAAACATTATTTCACTAATTTTTTTTTTTTTTTTTAAATATATTTTTCCACACTTCAAATTTTTTAAATGTCATACACCTCATTCATATGTGTTCATTTTTGTCATGTGTACTTCAATTGACCTTTTTTTTCTTATAGGGATTCCACACTTAAATATATAGGTTAACTAAATGTCGTTGAGCAATGATTAATATATGGATTTAGATATTATAAGTTGAGATAAATATTCTATAAATAAGTATTGAAATATATAAATAGATTAAGGTATTTAGTTTTAAGATAGTTGAATAATATTTTGTTGTCGATAATATTTTATAGTTTATGTTTATGTTTAAAAATTAGACTTATGTCAAGTAGATTCAAACATTTTGTCAATTGACTATTCTTCATCTTATTTTATAGTTGTAAATTTAATTTTCACCTACAATTATGGCATTTTAATGAGTATTTGACCTTTTTGTGTCACTTTGAAATTGTTATGTGAAACCTATAGAGATGCACTTACCTTTGATATATATAAACATGATGACATTGTTAAGCATTGTTAGAGTTTGTTGGGTTAGGCACAAGAGGTGTTTTGCTCCCCCCCTCTTGCCTCAATCAAGTCCTCGGATCAATTTAACATTTTTACATAAAGTGGAAGATATAGTAAGCATAATGCAAATGCCTAGTCTATCATTATCAATGTAGATGCTAAGTGTGGATGTCTTCTCTTGATAAGTCCTAAATGATTAGAATGACATTTTATACCAACACTGGCTTGTAAAATTCAAAAAAAATGTACTCAAGTTGGTGGATAATAGCTAGTTAGGATTGAGTCAATCCACAACCATGTTTATATATGATTTTTGAAATTTGGGGTGTCAAAAATATTGCTATAGTTCTAGACCAAGTGTAGGTTTGAACCATGGTAGGGAATAAATAACCTAATGATCAAATCAAGATTCTTGGGATGTGTGGAGATAAGTTAATTCCAAGCTCAGGTGAATGTGCCAACATTTGCATAGAAATGCATGAATTGGACACTATACCTTTACGAGAGAAGAGCTAGTGACACACTTTTCACCCACTTTGACTTGTATGCGAGCTACTATGAAGTATGTATGTCAAAGTAAACAAACAACTAATACGAAAATAAATAACAAACACATGGGTTGAAGGACAATAGTGTAACCCACTAGGGGGCAATCCTATTTTTTTCCTAAAACCAAACCATGATTGAAAATGCATGGGGATTCAATCTAAGCACATGAGTTTAATCTAATTTGTCTAATATTTTGGAGGGTCAAGAGAATTCATCTAAAGATAAAAATTCATAGGTATAGCCTTGTGTGTTAGCTTTCCAAAAATTACAATATGCATGATGTTTTTCTTAATATTTTTAATTTTATAATCAACATAGCTCCATTACAAAATCAACGGTCTCAATTTGAAGCATTGGAAAAATAACAAACCATGTCAAAAAATCTCAAAAAGTTGCATTGCACTACACAACAATGTTCTTGTTTTAATAGAAAAAAATAATTTTGATAAATACACAAAGAGAAGTGTGTTACAGTTAAGTAGATGTCCAAAATGTACTACTATGTGGCTCACCTTCTTCTTCCACCATGACCTCTATGAGTCTTCTTTCCAAGGCATCTAGTCTAGACACCATTTCATCCAGTATATTTTCTACCATTACACTAGGTGACTTTAGGTAACTATCTTCTCTTTCTAAACTCCTTTATGAATATTCCTCTTGCTTTGTACCCATTAAAAATTGATGGAGAACAAATTCCTCATCATTTTTAGGTATTGAATACCTCCCATATGTATATCTACTTTCATCACCTTCAAGACTTAATGCCTTTCTTCTAACTTCATTGATGCTCTACACTTTAGGTGCCTTGCACTCTCTTTCTTCATTGTTGGAACAACTATTTTATACTTTCCTCTTTCTAAATTATTTATTATTTATTGGATTCATCCATCAACTCTATCAAATTTTTAGTTGCATGTACTTTGTCCCTTCTTTTAAGAGGTACTCCTTTGTGTACCACTTTTCTCAACTCTATGTTCTTTGGCCACCTACTACAATGGAGAACACTCAGTTCCTATCTCATCCTCTACTCATTTTTTCACAATGGAGGACATTATACTACAGTAACACCTTCTACTTAGGCATACTCCTTGTTGGAAGATGCACTCTTCATTTCTACCCACACACAAATATGAAAAAAAATCATGCAAAAGTCACAACTCACTATAATACTATTTGATGTATTCTATGCAAGGGTATCCAATGGAGGGAAACTAAAATTATTAACCTAAAAGTTACAAACAAATACACACACAAATGGAAGTAAAAACAATATTACTTATATTGAATCATAAAATTGTCTTGTAATAGGATTACAAATATGCCCAAAGGAGTAATTAAATTACATAGCTACTAAATGAACCAAAGAACCTTTTTATTATCCTAGAGGAATACATTACATAATAAATATCTCTCCTTTATCCCCCTATCTACCCTCTAGTAGTAGGATCTCCTTTTTCCCTTCTCTCCCTCTATTTAAGCCAAGTATGTACCGAGGAGCATAAGATGTAAACATGATAAAGATTAGAGACATGGAGTAATTAGATAGGTAAACATAATAAGCATACTAGTAATGTAACATAGTAAATAGAAACATTATGCATTATATGACATAGATTATAAAATTATTTAGACAAGAAACTACCTTGAAGATATGCAATCTGGTTCATTAGGTACTTTTATAAACAAAAGGAAAATTAAGTTCATACTTAAGGAAAGTAACACCCAAAGCATAAATAATTAGTGTTCAATCACGATTCTTAATGTCTGGACTACAAGATCATTGCTAAGGACCTAGCCCTTAAACTCCACTCCATTCCTCCTTTGATTATTCGATCAAAACAAACTAGTTTCATTATCTCCATATTTATTTTGGATAATATTATCGCCATTTGAGAATGAATTAATTGAGCTTGTTCTTCCCAACAACCTACTTTATTTATCAAAATCAACTTTTCTAAGGCCTACAATCATATTGAATGGCCATTCATTATTGTCATGCTACAAGTGCTTGAATTTGTCCTTCAAGTAATTCACATGGTCCAAAAATTATTTGCAAATTCTTTTGATTGCATCACCATTTCCAACTAGCAATCCATTTGTTTCAAAAAATTAGGACCATTCACCAAGTTTCCCCCCTTGCCCCAACCCTGTATGTTTTGGTAATTGAAGGCTTTGGTTACATTGTTGGCACAAGTTGTTTTCATAGTCATGTGTTAAGGATACCCCCCTTCCCAATTCCTCCCAACATCTTGTCAATGTGAATTTCATCCATGAATCCTTCGTTACTCTCCTTGAAGATGAGAATAACATCATGTAGGTACTGCAATGCTTGAAATTGTTTTTCCAAGCTTTTAGCTCTGTTATCCAATGAAAAAAGACTCTTTGCTACAAATAGTCTTTCCTTCCCAAACTAAGTTGGATTGACTCATTTGGGTGGAAGTGGATTAATCATGGTAAAATCTTCCCTTTCTCTTTTCTAAGCCTCTCCTAATATTTTGAAATTCATGCTAACGAGAAATGAAAAAAAAAATCATTATTGGATCCAAGCCTCTTTCTCTAGCTGGCAAATTATAGGTGTATGACCTAGAAAATGATTATAAAATTGAAGGATAAACAAAAAATAACAATAATTCACAATCAAATTCAATAAAAGATCACACCAATGAAGCATAAATTAAATTGCAAAAATAATATATTGTAAACCTGTGTGACCTCTTTGTTGAGCTTCATTGTTCTCCTCTGTACACCTTGGAGAAAAGTGTAATTTAGTTCTTGCTCTCAAATTTTTTGTAGTATAATAGCATAAAGCATTGATAATACAAGTATACTTTCTTCACAATGATGAGAGAGGAGGAATAGATGATAGGAGGGTTGTTTTTTATAGATTTTTGGTGATATCAATCAATAGTCAATATATGATAAGAGATTGAAAATATCAATGGCTCAGAAGGAGTTAATTGATCTCTTGATTGTAGCTAATTGATTGTCTGAGCAAGTTAAGATAATTGATTGGGGAGATAAGTGTGATTGATGATTAGTAGAAAAAATTAATTGCTTAGTGAACTTGAAGTGAGTGGGAGTGGGTTGGAATTGATTGAGGAGTGGACTGAGAGTAAGTCTCAATTGGCTGATGATGTGGAAATGCATGGGTATTTACTAATTAAATGAATTAATTAAATAATACTAAATTATTTAATTAAAAGCAGAAAATGATGGGAATTTTGAAATTAAAATAATTAAATAATAATAAAAAATTAATTTTCATGATGACGTGAAAATGATCATTAATTTAATCAAATAATAAAATTATTTAATTAAATATCAAGGATAGATTAGGTAGGCTAGATGACCAAAAATGTGACATAAATTGGAAGAAATGTATTAGTCAAATTTAAGTGTTTACAATAGGTTTGTTCTAATATCTTGGCCACCATGCATGTTTATTATTCCTACTATTGGGTCCCCTCCAAAGACATTTATCTAGATATAGAGAAGCTTTTGAAAGATTTTCTTTGGTCCTCCAATAAAGGGCTCTACATCTTCCATCATGTGGTCGAGGATTTTTTTCCTTCCTCATGAAGATGGAGAACTTGGTTTGGTTTTCATTTGTAAGAAATGCATTTCCTTGTGCGCCAAATGGATCATTTAGGCCATCCAAGGTAATGAAGCCTGAAAAACCCTTGTTCATCATTGTATTGGTGTTGGCACACCTTTAGGGTATCTACTATAGAAAAATTGGACTTAGGAACCCTTCTCTCCATGAGGTAATTTGATTTCATCCTAGGCACTTTTTCTATCAAAAGTATATGGAAGGCATAGGAAGCCATTAAGCCCTAGCTCCATTGGGTAAGAGATTAATTTTTTAATGGTTTATTTATCAATCACTAGTCCATATGGTGGTCTCCTATCCTTAGTTCTTAATCCATGCCTCTAGCCAAGCTGCCTTGGATTCATGCTTGAAGTTTTCTAAATAAGGAGTGTGGGTTTTACCCAACCTTGTTCATTACGCTACCAATGACTTCTTATCTTGGGTTGATTTCAAGCTTATGTTCAGGCTCACCAACTAGGGTTGGGAGAATTTTTAATCTGTTATTAATGCTATTCCTTCTCACATGTTGTATAAAGTTGGGGTATGTTCTCTCAAGCCTTGATAAAAAGATTGGAAGTAGCATCCAGGCACTCCCTTTCAAAATTATAGGCCCTATAAGGGCTATTGTTGGTTGTCTCCCCATTTTCCTATGGTTGGTTAGCTTAATCACCATTGGTAGCTTAAATCCTCTCACAAAACTTGATGTAAATGGTTTCAATGCATTTGGTTGATGATGTAGGAACCCAAGTTGGCTTATTTTACCTAGTATCTTTTATACCAAGGCCTTCTAATGGGGGCTTGTCTCACTCATATGAGCATTCCTAACCCTTATTATCAATTTTGTAATATGCCAAATGATCACTTGAAGTAAATTTCCAAAGTTTTTACTATGCAAGTAAAATAAACTATGTAACAAGCCATTGCAATAAAAAAAATTCCTTTCTTTATTGAAAATATATGAAAAAAGATGCTATACAACTTACAATAAGGATTTCCATTCCATTACAATATTTCACAAAGTACAATATTCCAAGAAAGTACAAATCTACATACATAGCTCCTTTCGAGCTTCATAGCATAAGATATAGATGGTCCAAGAATCTGCTTCAAAACCTTGGTCCTCTGTTACCTACTGAGGAGGAGAAACATCACTCAAGTGCTTTTCCGCCAACCACAGACTCATATGCAGTCCCTCACACATCTATCAATGATAGATGGCCCTTCTCTTCGATGAAGGTATTGGTTGGGTAACCTCGTACAAAATACCATTTTGAGCTTAGTGTGGTGCCCTACATGACTAGGATTTATAACCTACGCTTGGTACCCTTCATGTAATTAAGTGGACACGGTGAATTGACAGTGGAGTCTCAAAAATCACATTATCTACAGTGGAGTCTCAGACAATCACACTACTTTGGCCAAAGTATTCTCACTCAGTACTTTAAGTGAAGATCTACCATTCACTTACACTATAATAAGCTCGTTTTGACTTCAGGCCATTATATCTATGCTTAGGTAATCCCTCTCCACAGGCAAGATACTCCCTAAGATAACCTATCTCTTTAACACAACCTAAGGTATCACAACTCAATAAGCAAAGTACAAGTTCCCTCCCTTCATTGGACAACATTCCCAGGAGTAACCTACTAGCCATCTAGCATAATTAATTATCTAGTTATGAGTGTTCCTTAAGCTTGTCTATGTTTGATCATATCTAGTATAATAACAACACCTATGATAAACATACTCTCTTACCAATATCTACTCATGTCTAGTATAATAATAATATCCATGACAAACAGTCTCTCCTATCATGGAGTTTACAAACAATTTATAAACAAAGTAAATAGTTTCCACTTATTTATTAAAGAAAAAAATACTGTCCTTTCTATGCAAGTAACAACAAGACTAGTTTAATCAATCAAGACATAGCTCATTCAAAAATAGAATAAACAAAAGTAGACTATCCTAATGCATGTGTTTAAGCTTTCCAATTCGACTGGCTATAGTCACAACACTTTTAGAACAACAACTATCTCAATATTGATCCTCCAACAAAGTCTCACAATTCTTAACTCTCAAGTTAACAATTGCTTCTTCTCAAAAGATAATAAAACTCTCTCAATACTCAAGACTCTCACTCACTGTTATTGGTAGAATGTTACAGACAAAATGTATACAAAATGCAGAGACTTTGCACAATATGCATAGAAGAATGTGTCCCATATAATGAACTTTCTCCTCTATTTATACAGTAACTGAAGATCATACAAGCTATAGATTAGGCATGTATAATGACAAAAAATTGCATGCACAACAACACATCAAATTCTACTAAAAGGTGGTGAATATGAAAGCATACAGTCAGCTCAAATAGCAATAGATCGATTGGGTTAAATGAAAACAAATAGAGACTAATTCAATTCTCCATATGATAGAATTTGATTGCATCTCAAAACAAACATCTATAGGTTAAAGGATTCAAAGGTGGCACCAAGCATTATTATGCTTTCTCAAGATGGCGCGGTTTCCTTCCTCAGAGAATTAGTTAATAAAAAATTTGTGCCATCAAGTTAAAGTATCAACCAAGTCATGCTATGTGTCGACTCACTCATTAAATCAGCTTAGACATAGTCATTGATTTGTTTCCATGCTTTTATAGTTGTAGATCGATGATAAATAACTTGGCAATATAGTTTACTAAGTCCATGGTTTCCCTATTAAAAGGCGTCGACTTATTCTCCTCTTAAATATCGACTTTATGGTTGTGTTAAGTTTGTAGATCATAACTCTTCATCGTCGACAGCATGAGCATAAAGTGGCTCAAGAAATTTAGTCACTACTATTCCAAAGTTCGGCTTTATCTTGATTAATAAATCGACCTCTAAGTTGATTAAGATAATCGACTTCAAAGCCAAATGTATTAAGCATTAAAATTGGCTGATAATCATTGCTTTAGATAGTCGATCTCAAAGCAAATATTATTTAAATATAAATACATAACTTATACATCTTACATATATATATTAACACACAAATATATTTATATATATATATACATGTATATATATGTATATGTTAATATATATCCATATTTATCATATGTCAATAAAGCATGTATATATAATCGATATACAATGAATACATTAAAATAGAAATCACATTGTTATATTAATATATCGGTTGTGTATACATATAAATATATATTCATATATATATATGTCTCTATGCACAGGTATGTGTATGTATACCTGTATCGATACATTCGTATGGGCATGTCCATTTGCCACCATACACGTATATGGATACATATATACATATGCATATATGTATATACATTATATATAAACACACACATTCAATTCTCATACCAAATCATACACAATTACTATGGTATTGATAAGAGACTATGAACAATATGTCTATACATATACATATGCATGTCGTTGGTTTCATCAGATAGTTCCATGTGCATAAGCAACTTGTGCATGAGTGTGCATAGGTACGTCTACCTATGTACCCTTATGTACATGTTCCTTTGTGCGTATAGTCTATCATCGCCATGCATGTGTGTTCACACACACATACAGGTCTTGTATGTTCCACATATCAATACAAACATAGTAACAAGGAAAGAACTCTCAAGCTCAAACATATAAACATCATTCATGCATGCACTCAATAGTAGACTAAACTCTTACTAAAGCAGACATATTGACAAAGAATGACTTACCAACTTCCCACTTAATATCCTGAATCAATTATTCTATTATGGTGTGTGTAAGCTTAGATAGGTTATGTTACTGGTTACCCAACCAAGACCTTCTTCTAAGTGATGCTTCCCCTCCGCCTAGAGGAATTGAACATATACCTGCAATCACTAACACATATACATGATAGTCAGTTGTTCATAAAATATGCAGTATACATATGACATCTCCAAAGTTAGAAAATTAATACAATATTCATCCAATCACATAAATGCATTCCTTCATATAACATTAAATGATATGGCATTCATTCATTAAGAAATGATAACAAAGTGCACACACAATTTATTCATCCACTGAATTCACATTACATTCACATTTTACCCTACATAGTAATAATAAATAGTAATTGCACAATTGGGGTGTAAAAAATTCTATGGATAAATTGAGATGATCAAGTACCTCTTTTAGTTTTTCCCATGAGATCAAGAGCCTTAAAATTGGATAGATGATTTTTTAGACCTTTTTAGCCTACCCATTTTTCTTGGCACACGATTTTACAAGGAGATTGGTCTTTTTCTACTGACTAAATATACCCAAATTTGGCATACATTTAGGGTGGAAATTAATTTCAACTTAAGGAAGGATAAGAATATTCCTTTCTTTGCTTAGTGTGTTGTTGATACAAACTTCTCTTTATACACTAAAGCTATCATCTATTTTAATGGTTTTATGTAGATCTAAGTACAAGATCGTAAAATTGCACTTGAGGTTGGTGAACTTTAGGAGTTGTTGGAGCACTAGGTTATGCCCCTCTCATAGTGGCCAAGGTGCCACCTAACTCTACCTGTTTTATAGGTCATCAACATGGTTATAGTTGTTTTATCATACATTACCATGGTGACCAAGGATCTCACTCTTGCTCTCCCATCCCATAATTCTAGGGGTTCTCCTTGCCATGGAGGATGGTCCCAACCCTCCAAGAAACCCCCTACTTCTACTCTTGAGCATGGAGGAGTTGTCTAGCTTGACTCAAGACATTTCCTTCATATGTAGCTCACCAATTCTCTAGTTCATGCCTAGCCACCTATCAAGGAGAATCCTGAAGAAAATGATGCTTTCATTGGTTGGGAGATGATTGATGATGTTGCCCCTAGAGATGTGTGTTGAAAGCTTGATGATCAAGATTCACCCTTTGGGCATTGCATTATCTTCTTAGTGCTCTTTGGGCTTCCCCCTTTTTTGTCTCTATTTAGGATTCAATCTTATTAGATTTGGTGGGTGTGCCTTTCTACCACCCTAGCCATTTTTTAATGAATGTTGTACTATTTTAATGTTGTAATTTATAATAATAATATTCATAAAAAAACTAAAGTGGTAGATATGAAATGTGAGAAAACATAAAAGTTAAAAAAAACATGTAAGTAATCATGAAATTTATCAAGGGACTATAGGAAAATATAGTAGCTAAACATTACACATAAGAAAACATGAGTGTTAAAAGGCAGCGTGTGAAAGATACTCTCCAAATGGGGAAAAAACATAAAATATTATATCAAAAGTAAATTGAGAATAGGAAAAACATAAAAATCATGGCATAGATAATATAAAAAGTAAAATTAGAATAATAAAAATAAGAAAAATCATGGTATAGATAACATAGAAGGTGGAATAAGAATAAGAAAAAAACTACAATCATGACATATAGTATACAAGGTGAAATAAGAATAGGAGAAACACAACAAACATGATATAAAAAATACCAATTATAAGAACAAATATAAAAGAATAAATAAAAAATAATATAAATATATAAATAAATAAAGCATAGAAATGCTTAATGTATCATAGAATATATTTAGAAAGGTCAACCTCGAAGAGGTCATCCTTCTCCCAAAAGTAGCAACTTCTTCTTCTTCTTCTTCAAGTGCATGAATTTCTTATTCAATTATAATGTTTCCTCTTGATAGGAATTGGTATTTTTTATGAAATCTATCAAGAGGTGGAACTACAAGAGCTTACACCTTTACCCAATTCTCTTATTTTTTTTGAGGTGGTCCCTTAAAATATTTTGTATTTATTGAACTAGAACATTATTCTTTCAAATCTAGGAACCAATGCTTTTAGCATGAAATACTAGTTTTTTTTATATATAATCCTCATCCTTCGTAGGTGTAACATGGGATAAATTATGTTTGATATGATTATGTGCCATCTTGGATTTATAATTTTTATTTTAGTTGTTCTTCTAACCTTTTGAGATATATCATAAAAATCTTTTTTTCTTTCATAAGGATGTTCCTTAGGCATATGTATGTAAGCATCTAAAGTGAAGTGACTCATCTTAGAAAGAGGCTTATATAGATCTTGTGTATTCTTTAGAATTATGCCCTTATGAATATATTTAACACATTTATGTGCAATATAAGGGACATCACTCAAGTGCTCAAGCAATATTCAACTAGGCAAGATGGAACATCTATTTAAAGTAAGAATCCATGACATAATGTATGCACTATTTGGGAGCCACCTTAAGAGGTAAAATGACACAATCCAAAGTTTGAATCAATATTCCATTAGCCATATTCAATGATACCCTTTGAATGAGCATAATTTTTTTCTTCAAGTACCCATTATTTGATAATTATTTAGTACATATATTGATTTTATTTATAGAATTTGTGAGAATATCACCAAAAAAATTATCATGTATTGTGCACCTACCACACATAGTGGACCATATTATTTATTTTGTGGGATTCCTCATTTGAGAATATGATCCAGATTAGCATGAGACAAAGAAGATATTTATCTCCAAAGTGTATTGTATCCACAAAAAGCATCCATATGTGAAAGTGTGTGAGAATCAATATTATAATTATCCATGACATCTTTGTCAATATATGTATGATCCCTAGCATGATAGTCCTATTCACATGAGATGCAATGATGTTATTAGAATGATAAGGAAATAGATTAGTATAAATCTTGAACTTTTAATATGGGGTGATAACTAAATGATTTCTCCTATAATTAACACCTTTAATATAATCATATTATTGTCAATAAAATTTTACACTTTATGTTTCAATGTCATGCAAACTTGTGGGTGAATTCTATTAACTCTATGGAAGTTGTGAAATACACTTTAATTGTAGTTCTTGTGCACCCTCTAGCTTGATCTAATGGAGGTATAGGTGGAAGAGTAATCAAATTAGAGATTAATAAACTTTAAAGTGTATTATCTAGGGTCTCTTGTAACTTAGTTGGCTTCTTAAAAGTACAAGAATTAAAATAAGACACATTGAAAATATTAGCCACTTGATGTACATATTTCTTTATTTCTTATAATCAAATACCCTTTGAAAAAGTATTGGACTTTTAGAATTTTGAAGGATAAGAGGATTATTTGTACCAAAGGGTATATGATGCAATAAGTTTGATCTCAAGATTATTTAAGATGAGTGCACATGTCCGTAAAACAAGGAAAACTACTCAAGTGTTCATTATTCTTAATATTACACGAGTCTCTTAATGAAGATAATTTGTAGCTCATTATCATCAAATTGATGATTTATCTTACTATATATGATTGAAAGTGAACACCACATTGAGATAGACTCATTACTCTTTTGGGGACACTTGGTCAATTCATTCATAATTTCAATCTAGATCACATATAAAAGTGCATAATTGATCTCCACAAGTGCAAATATGAACATGCGCATAACCTAATCTAAAACATATGGATCCAATTTGATATAATATAGATTTTTGGGATTCACTCACCTTGATTTTTGCTATTTGAATATGTGCAAGGATCTGCAATGTTTAGGAATGCCATTGAGTAATCTACTAGATTATGAGGGCCAAGTTCTCCTTGGTTAGATCCTTAATAGACCAACATTATGACTCTTAGCAAAATGATCAAGGACAACAAACAAACATGTACTAACCTCAGGATGATGTCACAAACAGACAAATGCATAATATATTTTCCTTCTAATTTCTTTAATCTAGATGTTCTCGCATTCCACCATGCTAGATGATTCCAAAATAAATGAATAAATATTCCTAAAAATGACAATCAAGCGCACAAACCAACATAATATGCGTTAAGTTAGCTTACAATAATTGGTTAAGTAATCAATAAGATATAAATTTATATTTTAAATTTTAAAAGTTTAAGAATCAAATCCATAACTATAAAAGCAACTTAAGTCAAGTCTACACCCATAAATTTAATCTAAAATAATAAAAATAAATATCTAAACATAAATAACCAAAATTAAAAAATATTATAAACTAATTTCACATAAAAATATATTAATAATAAATTTATTATTATATAGATCTAAATATATATTAAAAACACATAATTCAGTTCAATAACCAAAATTAAAAGATATTATAAACTAATTTCACATAAAAAAATATATTAATAATAAATTTATTATTATATAGATCTAAAAATATATTAAAAGCACATAATTCAGTTCTCTTGCAAACGAAGAAACCATCCCATCTTTTAAGAAACAAATTAAAGACAAAAGGGCCAAGATAGCCGTACTTTTTCATTTTGTGAAAGCAACCTTCAACTACCCCACCATATACTTATATTCCCATTAAGCAATTGAAATGGATGGAATATTTCTTACAGTGTCATGTCATATCTTTTTCCTTAAAATGTTGTCGAATGGAAAGCTAAACTCCAAGATTGGAATAAATATCAACAAAAGAGTTTGTTTTATATCAACCACAAACTCACATAAAGGGATACCACCACTGGTTGGAGTGCTACCTTTCACATCCTTACTTAGGGTCAATTCCTACCAACATTGCTTTCATTATCCTTTTTTTCTTTCCATGTTTAGAACTTTCCGTGGGTCCCTCCATAATGTTGGAAGGGATCTAATTTTCTTGAACACTTTGCTTAAAGTATACCATCTTAAGTGTTTTCTAATATTTGGGTTTCTAATTTTATTGAACACTTTGCTTAAAGTATACCATCTTAAGTGTTTTCTAATATCTGGGTTTGTTATAAAAGTTAAAAAGTTAAAGGATGATATACTTTATTAAAGTCTTAGGGTATCTATAAAGATATTTTATGCAAAGGTATGTGTAAATTCGGTAGGCCCTATCTAGGTAGAACTAAGCTTTCTACTCATAATTTGCATATATTCAAGTATTGATGTTAGCTTTTTATAAAAAAATTGAACATAATCAATATAATCTTATCTTGTAATATAATCAACAACAAATATGTTATAGGGCTTTATAATATAACAATTTAATAGAATAACAACAACAACAAATCGCTATCAAATGACATCTTATTATGGGCTCAATCAAAAATTTGCATAAAGGGCAACCTTTGCTAGCATTCTCCCTGCCCATGCCAAAATGGGAGCTTTGGAACAGTATGTACATCCATCGTAGAATAAAGGATAGAGGAACTTTGACAGATATTATAGTCACGACTACCCTGGTAGAATGTGTTGGATACTGTGGTTGTGTTGTTGATATGTGGTTGTCATTGATGTCAACACTATTAGCATTGTTGCAGTGAAGGCTGTATATGTCAAGGATATTGAGAAAATTGTTAAAAGGAAGAGTTGCAAGTTGCCAGTGGAATAGTGAAGGTCATGAAGGTGTTTTGTCCTGTACGTTGAAGATCAGTTGTTATGGTCTAAAGAGTTTATTGCTGAGAGTATCTAGTTCATCTACCAGAAGTTTCAGAGGTCCACGTGAAGATTTGATTGTGCTATGAACAATTGTGTTCTAACAGTATTTCTGTGGTTTCTAGGTTAGCATAAAATAAATTGCATAAACAAAACCGTAGCTAAACAATGAAGCACAAAGGAGTAAGAATGCATAAAAGAAAGGAAATATTTCACCAAAAGTCTTCAAGCCCCCCATGATTGGCCTTTATTGCACCTTCTCCATTTGCTGTAATATTATGTTTGCCCTCAGATTTTTGATGAGCAACTATGACTATGACAAGACCTAAGCAAATATTGAAGGATTTGATCTAAAATGCAAGTATACTCATATTTCTACAAGCAAGAAGAAGTATGGAAGCCTAAATTCTGAAGCATGAAATATGAAGAAGTGATGAAGTCAGGAGATGATCAAAAGTCCCCAAATGAGGTTGACATTGTCTTTTTATAAAAAAGTCAATTTTAGATGAATGCCCTGGATTCAAAGTTTGACAAAGCCCTAAGATCAAAGGCTAAAATTGCATGTGACAACTAGCAATTAGGGTTAGGGAAAAATTATGTTAAAATTTGAAATGAATGGTTGTGAAAAAATCAAATCAAAGGTCAAGAATGCATGTGACAAGAAGATAGTGGGCATAGAAAATGAAGTTGCTGGAGAATCAAATAAGAATTTAAAATTATTTGATTCAAAAGGTGATGTTGACCTTTGGAATTAAAAATTAATTTAATTCAATAGTGGTGGGGTCACATTACAGTAAAAAAATATTTCAAATTATTTACTTGGTGGGAAAATAGAAAGTGGACAATTTTAAATAAATGCTTTATTTAAAATTAGAAGAAAAGTCTATATGATAATTAAATAATTAATACTAATTATTTAATTATGGATGAAATGGATAAGGTGGACAATAATTAAATAAAATCATAGGAGTTTATTTAATTATAAAAAAGACATAAGGAATTAATGATGTATTTAAATAAATAAATAAAGTTTATTTATTTAAATTTAATCATGAGGAAATAGTAGACAAATAATAATTAAATAAATTTAGGAATTTATTTATGGAAAGACATAAGAAATTAGCGACGTATTTAAATAAAATAAATATAATTTATTTATTTAAATAGTCAAGAGGAATAAGAAATATGAATTAATTAAATAATTGAGAATTATTTAATTAATAGTTGAATTTGGACTATAGGACATAATTTAAATATTTTAATTATGTTGAAAAGAAATATGGAGAAAATTAAAGTTTGCAGGCCTAGGTCAATTTTATGTGTCTAGAAATAGTACGGGAGTCTCTTAATGAAGATAATTTGTAGCTCATTATCATCAAATTGATGCTTTATCTTACTATATATGATTGAAAGTGAACATCGCATTGAGATAGACTCATTACTCTTTTGGGCACACTTGGTGAATTCATTCACAATTTCAATCTAGATTATATAGAAGTGCATAATTGATCTCCACAAGTGCAAATATGAACATGCACATAACCTAATCTAAAACATATGGATCCAATTTGATATAATATAGATTTTTGGGATTCACTTACCTTGATTTTTGCTATTTGAATATGTGCAAGGATCTGCAATGTTTAGGAACACCATTGAGGAATCTACTAGATTATGAGGGCCAAGTTCTCCTTGGTTAGATCCTTAATAGACCAACATTATGACTCTTAGCAAAATGATCAAAGACAACAAACAAGCATGTCAGGATGATGTCACAAATAGACAAATGCATAATATATTTTCCTTCTAATTTCTTTAATCTAGATGTTCTCACATTCTACCTACTAGATGATTTCAAAATAAATGAATAAATATTCTTAAAAATGACAACCAAGCACACAAACCAACATAATGTATGATAAGTTAACTTATAATGACTAGATAAGTAATCAATAAGATATAAATTTATATTTTAAATTTTAAAAGTTTAAGAATCAAATCCCTAACTATGAAAGCAACTTAAATAAAATCTACACCCATAAATTTAATCTAAAATGATAAAAATAAATCTAATAAATAAAATAAAATATCTAAACATCAGTAATAAAAAATAAACAATATTATAAACTAATTTCACATATAAAAATATATTAATAATAAATTTATTATTATATAGATCTAAAAATATGTTAAAAACACATAATTCAGTTCGCTTCCAAAGGATGAAACCATCCCATCTTTTAAGAAACAAATTAGAGACAAAAGGGCACTTATATTGCCATTAAGCAATTGAAATGGATGGAATATTTCGTACACTCTCATGTCATATCTTTTTCCTTAAAATGTTGTCGAATGGAAAGCTAAACTCCAATATTAGGAAAGGAAAGGAAAGGTCCTTTTATAGTCCACGATACCAGGCGGTCTGTTTTTCGGTCTACAGATGGCTTACAGTATATGGGACTCCTCGTACTCCCAATATGAGGGAGGCACCTAACTCATGCTCCACAATACGAGGTGTACATACCTTACCCCCTACAGGATTTGAACTTGTGACCTCTCTTTCAAGAGTACAAGTTCTCCACCACTAGGCCAACTCAGGTGTACCTATATCAACCCAAGATTGGAATAAATATCAACAAAAGAGTTTGTTTTATATCAACCACAAACTCGCATAAAGAGATAACACCACTACCTAGTTGGAATACTAGCTTTCACATCTCTACTTGGGGTTACATTGCTTTCATTATCCTTTTTTTCTTTCCATGTCTAGAACTGTCGGTGGGTCCCTCCATAATGTTGGAAGGGATCTAATTTTCTTGACCACTTTGCTTAAAGTATACCATCTTAGGTGTTTTCTCTAATATTTGGGTTTGTTATAAAAGTTAAAAAGTTATATGATGATATACTTTATTAAAGTCTTAGGGTATCCATAAAGATATTTTATGCAAAGGTATGTGTAAATTTGGTAGGCCCTATTTAGGTAGAACTAAGCTTTCTATTCATAATTTTCATATATTCAAGTATCGATGTTAGCTTTTATAAAAAAAATGAACATATAATCAACAACAAATATGTTATAGGGCTGTATAATATAACAATCTAACAAAATAACAACAACAACAAATCGCTATCAAATGTCATCTTATAACATGCTCAATCAAAAATTTGCATAAAGGGAAACCTTTGCTAGCATCCTCCCCGCCCATGCCAAAATGGGAGCTTTGGAATAGTATGTACATCCATCATAGCATAAAGGATAGAGGAACTTTGATAGATATTATAGTTGTGACTACCCTGGTAGACATGCATGCATAAAGTGAAAGTATTGACAAGGCATGCGAACTGTTTGACATAATGTCTATAAAAGATCCCATCTCATGGAGTACAATGATTGAAAGAGGAGTAAAAAATGGATTTGTTGAAAATGCTTTAGAAACTTTCAAGCAAATGCAATTGACAGGTGTAAAGCCAAATTCCACAACCTTCATCAGTATCCTCCCTACTTGTGCCAAAATGGGAGCTTTGGAAAAGGGTATGGACATGATTATTTTAAGATATTATAGTTGGAAATGCTCTGTATGCAAAATGTGGAATATTGATGGAATTTGAATAGAAGAAACTCAATTGCACACATTGTGGAGACTGCAGTGAGACATGGCAACATCAATGTTCTCAATAGAGCACAACTTGACGTGTATTACATGTTTTGAGATGTATTTGTAAGAAGCCATGAGGAGATGGTATTTTTAGTATTCAATAATGATTGAACAGTCAATAGAAAAGTTGTAGACAACTAGAATATTGTTGTTAGAAGCAAGTCAAGTGTTAGCAATAAGAGTTGTAGAGATGGTTGTCACCTCTCCTCTACCTTAAGAGATTTTCATAATCTTATGGAAGGATGTTGAACCTATTTAAATAGTTGGTATAAGCTTTAATATTTAAAGCTTGTGTTAAGTTCCATGTCAAATTGAATCCAATAGAGATCTAAACAAAATTGACTCACCTATTAAACATGGTTTTAGAGGTAATATAATTGACAAAATAATCAATCAAAACACAATTTTCTAATCATTTATACATATTATAAGACAATTTAAGAATGTATAAAAAACACATTTGATGGTAGTGTGAAGAAGTTACTTCATAAAATATTTCTGAAACAATATTGTGTGGTTCTTTTAAAAGTATTGTCATCCTTACGTACATTCAAGCCAATAGTCTTAACATCAATAGTAGAATTACAATGGTTAGAAACCATTTAAAAGATAAAATAAATTAGGTTAAAAGAATATACAACTCTAAAGGGGAGCTAAAAAAAAATCTTATTAAACTAACAATATAGTGTCTATTAGGGAAAATGATCTAGTAGTTGAGCATCCTGGCTTTGTGCCTCTCAAAATCTTATGTGACAATTGCAAATCACTCCTAATTTTATACAAAAGCTTACTTGGAAAGTCCCCTGCTTATAAGTAATGTTTCAGGGCCACATCATCAAATTTGATGCCACATCAATATGCTTTTTTGTTAAAGCTTCTAAAAGGCCCCCAAAAAAGTTAGACCGGTAATTGTGCATTAAATCATGTTTTATTGGTGCACTGATGTGGCATCACATGAGTTGTTTTTTAAATCTAAGGAATACATTTGGTTCAATTATGAGTATTCATGTTTAACACTAACAACTTTAAAGCCACAACTATTAATATTATATTATTACAAATATAAATACTAAATTAATAAATGCTATCGTGCAACTATTAAAACATACTCAACTACTAAATCCTAACTAGAACCAAATACATACAAACCAAAAATAAACATTCTTCATAGAAATTGGGGTTGTCTATTTTATTTTTATTTTGATTCAATTGGCTTTCACGAATCCAAAAAAATGAATCCATCGATTGCACAACTTGATTGCACAACTTCCCTTTGTGGGTAGGAAGTCATTCTATTAAGTCCAACCTTCAACACCAATATACTTTATATGTTTAATACATTTAAAAAAATCCAAATTTAGACTAAAATCCCCATCTCAATCTCTATTTATATTCCCTATCTCTATTTCCATTTCTATTCCCCCTCTCTCTCTTCCCCTCTCTATCTCTCCCTCTTTCTATCTCTATCTCTTCTCTCTCCTTTTTGTATTGCAAACATAACATGACCTTGTTAGTAGTAGAGTCTGATTATCTTTTTGATTTAGAGGTTTTTTTTTAATCATGTTTGGATCCCTATATGTGAATGCATAGTTGATTTGAAGTTATCCCTTCTCAATTGAGAGCTTTGTTGCATAAACAATTTAATCATTTTTCAAATGACCTACCAATTGATTTCATGTACTATACAAATGTAAATAAATAAATAAAAAACCAATTTTTTTCTTAATTGACCTTCCACACCTCTTTGGCGTACCCATTGCACACTAAGGTGCAATTTCTAGTAGTAGCAAAGAGAAAAACAAATGTCTCTCATTAGTAGTAAAATAGAGCATCCCAACAAAGTGTGGGTGTGTCAAATGAAGAGGGGTAATGGTTGTAATCATCTAGGCAATGGCACAACATAGCATCCATAGGTAGCCAATCATCAAAACCTTGTAGCCAACATATCTAAACCTCTGAAGAAGTCATAATCAATAATAGAATCAACAATATTAAGTTTGAATTCTTGAAGTAACTTTTGAATAGTCTTAGAACTGTTTTGAAATCCCTCAATTTTTTGAAGCTATGAGAGGAGGTTGTTGATGAAATTTTCCAACTTGTCATTTTCTCCCAATTGGTCTTGAAAAATGGAGGATATGATAGCAATATGAAGAATCAAGTTAAATCATACCATTTGGATCTCAATTTGATAAGGATATATGTGTTGGAAAAAATTGCATAGTGAAACTTCAAAATAAATTGAGAATCACATGCTTTCAAGTGTGGGTGATGACATTGTGAGATGTGGACTGTGGAGGTTCTAAGGGAGTAAGTTTTAAAAACCAAGTGTGTGGAAAAAGAATAGGGAAGGTGGAGAAGAGGGAAATCCAAAGGCTTCTAGCATGGAGGCAAGGATAGAAAGTATGTTTGATGTATTTTGAAAACACACCATAGGGGGTGGAGGAAATTGAGGCAAGTGCCAATGATAAGTTTGATATGAAGGACCTCCAAAGCTATTGATGTAGCTATAGATACAAAGTAATAAAAAATAGTTTATTTGTGTAGTTCAAATATAGATAACTAAAAGACTAATAAAAGTGTGACATAAATATTTGGACAATAAATGAGATGTCACAAATTAATTATATTATTATTCAAATTCTATAATGAGTATATATGTTTCATTTAAATGCTTTGACACAAGTTACTATAAAATTTAGGAATATGAATGCTTGTTATAATATTACATACTCATAAGTAATGTGTCCATTGTAATAATTGAGAACCTAAATCCCACAACTTTGACTTATTTTCTCTATGTTCTACCCTATTTGAAAGAACTTTCCATCTTATTTATCAGGATCCCTTCTAATGATAAGGTATTTCCAATTGAAGGGTAGTAGACCTTTGTCTATAAATTTTCATATAACCAAATTAAAATATTATAGTCAGAATAATATTCAAAATTTGGTGTCTCATACAAATCAATTGAGGACTTCTATGTTGAATGTCGTGTGTAGTGAGATCTATGTAGTGAAATTATTTATATTTCTAACCATAAACCTCCTAGGGATCAATAGTTTGGAAATGTTTTAAAATGCTAGAATGAAGCTTGAATTTTTATGATATTGTGTGATTTTAGTTTAGAACTCAAAAAGCCTAAAATGATAACTAGGCAAGAAAATGTCTTTGTAGTGGGACCTATCTTCTATAGAAAGAATTTGATAACTAGAAAAGAAAGAGAATTGTAGATATTCCTAAGCCTAATATGGTTAGGAAAATAGATAAGAAAGGGACTATTGTTCTATCCGAGGATTCAAAGATTGAGGGTGAGATGGGAAAGAAGGAATGTTTTAAGAGGAACCATGAGGAAGTGTGAGATGAAGATGAAGGAGGTTAATAAAAGGGAAATTTATCATCCCTAACCCTTTGGTTGGTGCCCCCTTCCTTGGGATTTAGGACCCATCTCCTAACATCCCTAAAGTTTTCTAATTTTGGGTGATGGATGCTACCTCCAAGAAGGAGTTGGTAGATATCATGACCATGGTGTAGGAAACAGTGGAAACTAAATACTATATGACCAAGTGATTCTTTATTGAGATCTATCAACTCAATATATGAAATTGGCCCTTGTAGAGAAGAAGGTGGGAGGGAAAACCATTATTTGGAGAAAGAATGGGATCAATATCTTTAAGGGATGGGGAGCCATTTCCAAAATTAATAAACTAGAAAATAAGGTGTTGGCTATGAAAGAGAATAATGTTGCTAAACTAGTAGAGTTTGAAAAATGGAAGTGGGAACAATCCAATAGAGTTCTTAATCTTGAGATGGAACCCTTAGCTATCAAGGAAATCCCCAATCATGTCGTCCAAGTGAGAAAGTATACTATTCAAAAAAGTACTATTGGTTTAAAATTCTTAATGATAAAATGAAGGAGTTACAAGAAGGATTGAATATTTGTGTTATGAAAGAGAAAATGATTCTTGATGATAAAAGTGTGAAGACTAGTTTGAGTATTGGAACCAAAAGCAACACAAAAAAATACTTTAAAGAGGAAAAGAAAGAACTATAATATTTCATCAAGTTCCATGAGATTTTTCATTAATAGGAGCTCAAGGCAGTTGAGATCCTTAAAAATATGTAATTTTTGGTTTGCTTCTTCCTCTTTTTGTTGTTGCTATGTTGGGTTTTATTTTATTTTATTCTATTTTGTTGTCTGGGTTTGGAGGGTGTGAATGTTTTGTTGATGTTTAGGTATTGATTTTATGTTCTTATGTTTTTGTAAGAGATTTTATGGCCTCTTCAAAACTCATTTTACATCTTAATAAAAAACTATAAATTACTATAAAATTGAAAAATAAAATAAAAAAGGATATACAATATTTGGGTAATGTAAAATTGTCCAACACTTGAGATGCTCCTAAATCAGATATCTTAGGTGACAAAATTTTGAGTATGTTACTCAAAATTAAGAAAGTGAGAGAGGTTGCAATGACCACCACAACTAGCCCACTTCATTTTTAGAAATCCATGCACCATACTTAAGTCCCCTTCATTTAAAATGGACCAAAATTTCCTTATGTTCCTTCTTCATGGTTCTTATACCCAGGTTCTCATTTAGAATTTGATTTATTTCATCCATAGGCTTCTTAGGAAACTATTGTTTTCAATTTGATTCCTATGTTGACATTATATCGTTCTCTACATCTTCAACTTCATGGTATTAATGCAAGTTATCCACATTGAAAATTGGTGAGATATCCAAACCTTTTGGTAATGTAAGATCATATAATAATTCTTAGAATTTTTTTTAACACTTAAAAAAAACTAATCTTCTTTTGATCTAACTTATTATATGTTCTTGTAGGGGATTTTTCCTTCCTAAAATTTTTCATGGCTAACTCACTCTCTAAGTAAGTCTTTTCTCTTATCATTAGTAAAATTTGGAAAATAAATGACTACGTGACTAAAAATTTTAGTCACAACAACTAAAAAATGACTAAATTCTACTAATTTTTTGCAACTCAGCTAGAAATGAGTAAATAAATGACTAACTTGTTCATCCACTAAAAAATTATTTAGTCATACAAATAAAAATGACTAAATAGTTAGTCACACAAATAAAAGTGGGTAATTAAAAAAAATATTTTGAATTGAAAAATTATTGGCGGGATGCTAATCATTTCCTCTCCATTGCTACAATTGAGAAATTATTGGTGGGATGCAAATATTTCCTTCGCTATTCTTTTGATAGTTTGAGAGCTGAGAGCCTCACAAAGGAATGTAAGGTCAAATTGATATCTTTAGTACAAAAAATCCTTCATCTTGTTCTCGCCAGATGCTCATTAATGAATGAGTTTGCCATGTACGAAGAGAATTAGGGTTTGAAGCTTGAGCCTTTTTGTAGACATTTGATGGAGAATAGAGGACTTCTTCAGAAAGTATAAATTTAGGACACAAGGATATCGGTAATGTAGAATGGCTCAGTGCATAATTCTTCCCATATTTTGGTGTTTTTTGAGCTTATATTAAGAAGCCCTATAAAGCTTCCAAATGGAAAGGTTTTTGTTTAAAATGCCATGTAAAAGTTCCAACATTATGCAAACTACAATTCTTGGGTCAACGTTCGAGTTCTAATAATTAGGGTTTCAATAGGCTTATTCTAGAATCCATGGAAAACCTTCTAATATTATGTTATGAAAATGCAGCCCTATGCATAATCGAGGGCATTGTTCATATAGACACTGTTTGGCTAATATTATTATATTTTAAGACAACACTATACTGCACTGTACCAAACATAATTTTTAAGTATATAGCATGGATACTTATATAATCTAGGTTTTTATCTTTTAATCATATAATATCTCGCATGAGTGTTTACAAGATGGATTTGTTGTAGTCTTTTCAAAGTTGTGCAAACACATTTCTAGATGATAGCAATTTCTTAATGCTCAATGTGTTTTTTCAAGGGATTCCTTTAAATAATAGATCTTTTCGCAGTGGATTCAATAACTAGTGATATGGGGGATTTATTATGGTATATTTTTGTGAAAATGTATGCCAAATTAGTAGATTTAATCTCTTCAACACTATGAAGTTACGAGGGGGATTTTCCCTAAAATGATGGTAGCAAATCAGTGCCTTAACATGCAATTTGTATTTTTGGTCTATGAAGGTTTCTTTTAAATAATATGACCTAGAGATTTTTGTAGGTCCTATAATTTAGTTTAGTTTTCACTTTTTAGTTACAAGGGAGCTTCCCCTTCTATTTCAAAGAAAGGTTTGTTCTCACACACTGCCCTATTTTGAGTTGTCTTATTAGGCCCTTTCTTGTCTAGTTGGACATGTTGGATTTTCTGAATTAAATTATAATTTTTGTGACATCTATTACAATCTATTTGGTATCTAAATGAATAATAAGTCTCACTAATGTCACTTAGAGTATAGTGTGTCAACAAAAAAAAAAACTTCTAAAAATCAAACAATATTAGATATGTATGAAAGGCATCAAAACACTTTTCAAAACAATGGCACAAACTCAAATGAGACAATATCTGGAAATGACATTTTTCTTGTTATGAACATCTCTAACATAAATGTCTCTAGAGGAATGAGCAATGCAATACTTAAGTAGAGAAAGAAACAAATTCCATAATCTGAACATATAGGATTAGCCACAAAGGTCATGCCAGTTGCCAATAACTGCCCTAAAATATTGTAGTCCACCCTAGAGAATATGTTCTTAGGAGAAAAACATAAAACCACAAGCTCTAAACAAAAATATTATTAATTACCTGGAAAGCATACAAAACAAGGTTCATAATTCAATATGCTTTTGCTAGTTTTAAATCTTCTAATGATTACATTCATAATATGCATGAACTGTTTGTTTCAACTTTCAAGCAACATCTTGAATAAGAATTGTTTGTTTCAGATTAGATTTATTACATCTTATTGATACTGTCTATAGTGATAGGTGTTTAATATTATTGGGATGCCATCATTTAATAATTTGCATACTTGCAATCAGGGTAATAAGTTACATTTTGTAGAATGTGTGGATGAGAAGGCGAAAGACGAGAAATTTTTGGTAGTATTGTAACTTGAAAGGGAGAATTTGTAAATTGAAATTGAAAATGTTCAGTTTAAAGACATAGAGGTCCTTGCTTAATTGAATTGATCTATAGAAATATGCATCTCTTTATTAATTTTATCCTCTACAGGTGTCAATTCAGGATGGTTTGACATCAAGAGATCATTTATTCTATAATTTGAATACTGAACTCGATGAGCTTGCTATTGACTCATATTTTTTCATACAACCACTTGCCAATGAACCGCTGTTAAATGTAATAGAATTCTCCCAATGCCAAGTTCTTGTGATAAATTATACTGTACATGCAATTATTTTGAAAGTCTATTTTTTAAGATGGAAGTCTATTTTTTAATAATAGCTTTGCAACAAAAATAAATGCCTACAGAATAACCCATATGTTGACGATAAGAAGGGAGCAGATGGTTGGACCATATCCAATACACCTAGGGAATCAATGACACACAATTAAACGCAAGTTCTGCTTAGGGAAGAGAGTTTGGAACATGTCTGTAGACATCCAAATTTGGACACTTAATTTATCCAAATTTATCACTTTTCATCTAAACATCTTCTTATCTGGGTTAATTAAGTAATATTACTATTATTTAATTAATATCTTTAATTCTGCCAAATCCCTAAGGTATTTAATTAATTAATAATTAAATACCTTACCCTCCTTAATCCCCTTTTCATCAAATGAATTAAATAAATATTACATTTATTTAATTCTTCACATGTCATTTTCATCTAATCCTAATCCATCTCCTAATCTCTTCATTAAGGATGTGCACATGCCTAATCCTTGATTAGGATGTGTCACATCCTCCAACTTTTGCAAGTTGGCTTCTAATCCTCATTAACCCCTAATTATCCTCTAATTATTGATTAGTCAAACCTAATTAGTACCTTGGTCAACTCTCCCCATCCAAGGAATTTTAATTCCTTTTATTCCTCCTAGAATCCCGCACCATGCATCTTCTATAACGCTTTGACTTGTCACATCAAGTCATATGTGATAAATTCCACACTTTTGGGAACGCATGCTTATCCTAGATTCTTCCAATCATTGTGAATTTTTTAATTTCTTTTACCACAAAACTTTCCCCTACGTGCTTGATGTTGAAGGTCACATCAAAGTACTTGGAAGGTACTTGTACCTTTTGGCCACCTCATGTACCTTTTGGCCACCTCACTTACACCTCATCTCTTCTTAGCCACTTCACCATCCACATGTCAAGATGTGAGGGCTTGTGAGTTCTCAACCCACCATAGCCCTTCATTTTGACCTTGTTGGATGAATCTCAACCGTTAAATTCTCTAAATAATTTAAATTCTTCTATATATACCCCCTCCTCAAGGGCATTTTCAACACTTAGCCATTTTATAACTACATGCTGCCATTTTGTGCACTCATTTAGCCATCAATTTCATCCATCTTCATTTGCATCCAAGCACATAGTCAATTTCTCCATTTAGCCACATCAAGAGCCATCAAGGAGCATACATATCAATCCAAATCAAGGGCCAACCAAGGAGTTTCAGCTGCAAGAAGGAAGGTATATCATTTGTCTTCATTTAACACTTTCCTTTTTGTATTTTTAAATTCCTTAGGCTAATCATGAGGTGTTTCATTATGTTTTCCATTGCATTTTAATTGCTCAGAATAGGTCTAACATTTTGATATCACATTTTTGGCACGCCTGGTGGGACCCACAAACGGGTTCCTATACTTCACATTTGCTATTGTTGAGATTTTTGTAGGAACACGTTGCAGTGGGGCGACTACGCCCCTATTTTTACCGCAGTGGGGTGATTACTCCCCTGTTTTACCGCAGTGGGGCGATTACGCCTCTGTTTTTGCTGCAGTGAGGCGATTACGCCCTCTTGGCTGAAAACTATTTTTTGAGCTAATACTTTTCTGCGGTGGGGCGATTACGCCCTCTTGGCTGAAAACTATTTTTTGAGCTAATACTTTTCTGCAGTGGGGCGTTTACGCCCTCTTGGCTGAAAACTATTTTTTGTGCTAATACTTTTATGCAGTGGAGTGATTACGCCCTCTTGGCTGAAAACTATTTTTTGAGCTAATACTTTTCTGCAGTGGGGCGATTACGCCCTCTTGGCTGAAAACTATTTTTTGTGCTAATACTTTTCTACAGTGGGGCGATTACGCCCTCTTGGATGAAAACTATTTTTTGTGCTAATACTTTTCTGCAGTGGGGCGATTACGCCCTCTTACCTGAAAATTGTTTTTTTGTGCTAATACTTTACTGCAGTGAGCCGATTACGCCGCCTTGGGCTGAAAACTACTTTCTGTGCTAATACTTTACTACAGTGAGGAAATTACGCCCTCTTGGCTGAAAACTACTTTTTGTGCTAATACTTTACTGCAGTGAGGCGATTACGCCCTCTTGGCTGAAAACTATTTTTTGTGCTAACATTTACTGCAGTGAAGTGATTACGCCCCCTGGGCTGAAATTTGTGCTAACACTTTTTCGCAATGGGGCGATTACGCCCCTATTTTTACCACAGTGGGGCGATTACACCCCTGTTTTTACCGCAGTGAGGTGATTACGCCCCTGTTTTGCTGCAGTGAGGCGATTACGCCCCTATTTTTACCGCAGTGAGGTGATTACGCCCCTGATTTGCTGCAGAAGGGCGACTGCGCCCCCTGGAAGGTAAAACTGTTATCTTGTCTTCAGTTTTTCTTTGCTATTTTCTCCCTAACATTGTTCTTGCAAGGATACATGTGTTTTTTGCTAACCTTTTACAGCATATTCTTGTGAAGTTGGTGGAGGAAGCGGGATAAAACATCTAACATTTGCTTGCAGGGCTATCCATTTGCTCAAACTTTTTAAACTATTCTTGTTGTTTGCATTAATCTAAGAACATAGTTTAATTAGAGGGAGTAATATTCATTGCTGGTTGTGCTTATCTTTTTATGTAACCCAAAGGGAGCATTAGCTTGTTTTCACTTTCCCCTTGCACTTCATGTGAGCCTGGGGAGTAGTTGGAGACAGTTAGTGCTTTCTTTATAGTGGGACCTGCTTGGGGATTTCATCACCCCAAGGGACGATTCCAACCATGCATACCGGCGGGGTATATAAAGGGGGGAGAGCGAAAGCTGTACCCCAATCCAGTCACGTCATAATTGGTGGAGCGTCGAAGCTAAGGTGATACCTAGATAGACGTGAAAAGTTGGTCTGAGCCCTTCAGTATCTCACTGGGGTTCCTGACTCACGCTTGTGATGGGCTAGTGTTCACGGTTGTGCCTCACGTACCGAGAGTATATCAAGGACTCCCTAGACACCTTGTGCATCCTAGATTAAGACCTCTTTGGCCATACCCTTAACACTAATCATAGGGTTGTGTTTGCTTGAGAGTGTTTTCTTGTGAGAAACCAGTGAAATTTTGACAATTTGGCCTTATCATTGTCATTTTAAAGTCCTTTCTATAGTCATTTCATCAAACCAAGCCTCTGATTTACTGCAGTGAGGCGATTATGCCCCTGATTTACCGCAGTGAGGTGATTACGCCCCCTGATTTACCGCAGTGAGGCGATTACGCCCCTGATTTACCACAGTGAGGCGATTACGCCCCCTAATTTATCGCAGTGAGGCAATTACGCCCCCTGATTTACCGCAGTGAGGTGATTACACCCCTGATTTACTATAGTGAGGCGATTACGCCCCTGATTCACTGCAGAGGGGCGAATTTGCCCTCCTGAACACCCAAAATCGCCCCATTTAGATCCGTTTAGCCTCTAAACCATCATTTAACCATTCCCAACCATTATCTCATCATCCTAAGCCTCCGTTTTATCACTCTAAACCTCCAAAAACCTCCATTTGACCATTTTAAACCTCCATCTCATCATTCCAAATTTCTGTTTAACCATTCTAAATCCCCGTTCATTCTCCACAATTATCTTCAATCCACCCGTTCATTTTAATTTCTCCCTAATCCATTCAAAAGTCCATACCCTCACTTAACAAACACCATAATCTTACCATTTACATAGCCAAACATCACCCATAACCAAACCATCCTAACCATGTATTACAAAGTGGTTACCCAAATTGACCATAACACTTGAACTTGATTATTAGTCTTTAACTTCAACCCAAATCAATTTGCTTCCATCTTGAGGTGAATTCCATGTCATAAGTTATCATTATCGTTGGCCCAATCAATCCATTTTCAATCTCAAAGTGGATTCGGTGCCGTGATCATCCTCTTAATCAATCAAAGCTCTAGGTCACTAAGGGTAACTTCCTTTAATTAAAATCAAGGTCTCTCTCACATCTTTTATCATCCAATCATACCCATCCAATCATCCAAATCTATCAAATCCAATCATTTTGTCAAATCATCCAATTACCCAATCAATCAAATCACATTCGTTCTATCACCACAACCCTATCCAATCCGATCTATTCAATCAAAGTCCAATCAACCTTATCCAATCCAATCCAATCACATCACCTTCGACCCAATCAATCTACTTCCATCTCGAAGCAGATTCGGTGTCGATCGTCAGAATCAATCCCATCACATCATCCAATCATCCAAATATGAGCTTTAGTCCAATCCTGATCTGAGCTTGACCCAAATCCCGATTTGAGCTTTAGTCCGATCCCATCCAAAATCTTTTCATCCATCCTCTTTATCCTTTAACCATCATGAATCCTTATCCTCCATCAATAGTGGTCAAGGGAAACCCTAATTACATTGACAATGATAACGAAAGTCTTGTTGATCAAGAGGAATATGACATAGATCCCCTTGACACTATCATTGCTAGTAAGCTTTCTCCACCCACTTTCCAAAATCAATCACCCCCTCGAGTTATCTCGTTATGTCTTCATCCATGCCTAATCATGTTGCTTCTCTACCTTTGACAAGGGATATCCGTCATATCCATCATACCCTTCATCTCATTTCTTATCCAACACCCGCATCCTCTTGTCCTAGTCTACCATCTCAATACCCCTATCCTAATCCCCCATCCATCCGCCTATCTAAATCCTTCGCATATACCCACTACCCTAATCTTCCATACCAATCTACTCACTCTAATCCTACATTCGTACCTTCCTATCCTAATCCAACATCCACATCAACTTATCCTAATCCGACATCCACATTTCCCTATCTCAATCCGCCATCTCAATTTTCCCATCCTAATCCACCACCCGCATCCTCATGTCCTAATTCATGATCCCAATCCCCTTATCTTAACCCTTCATCTAACCTTAATCGCCCATCTATTTCCAGTCCTGCATCCAATCCCATTCCCCCATCTAATCCTAGTCCACCAATCCATAATGCTTCATCCACTCCTACCACGCCATCTCAGCCTAGAGCATTCAAGTTCTTCACTCCAAAATTTCTCCAAGGACTTATAACAAAGAAGACATCTCCCACTCCACACCTTGAAGTTATGGAATCATGCCATCCCAACCCATCATCCACGGTCATTAGAGATGAGACCCTTCTCCACCCAACACCTATCATTGATGGTACCACCCCTAGCACCACTCAAACCATCAAAACCATCACATCCTCTGAATCCACTGAGCCCCCATCTCCTACCATCACATCCTCTGAATCCACTAAGTCCCCATCTCCTACCATCACATATACCGAATCCATTGAACACCCAACTCTTACCCCAAGAATCATTGAACCCATCGAATCCCATTAATGTTTTGAATCCTCCATCCTTCCATCTCCCCAACTTGAAGAGTCTCTCCACCACTCTGTCATCTTGCCATCCACACAAGATGAGTCATGCCAAGAGTCTAATCCAAAGCATGCCAACATATCCCCTTCTCCATATCAAGATCCTACCATCCTATCTAGTTCACCTCAAGATCACAGTCCCCCATCCATTCCACCCCATGATATCCTTGTCTCCACCGCTCCATCTTCATCTCCATCGCATGAGCCCACTACCACAAATCCAAATCCTATCATATCCCCTAATCCCTCTCCTAATATCACCCATCCACATGCTGCTATCCCTTCATCTCCCTCTCATGATCCCCCATCATCGCCTAAAACTACTATCCCTACACTACTTGCATATCCCCTTGGTACTCTCACATTCTTCCATGGTGGCCTCCTTATAAAAGAAAAACACAGTGTATTTACCACCCATCATCCTCCACCTAATGATGGACTCGCATCATGTTTCTAGAATAACACAAATCCTATCATGGATCGCATGCTCAAGAAAATGAACTATCAAGGAAAAGGTCTAGGCCTTCATGAGCAAGGTATTTTAGAGCCCATCCAAGTCAAAGAACAAGTCTGCATGCAAGGTCTTGGACCTATTTCCCAAGATTCACAATCTAAAGATGTTGGTACAACCTCTAAACGTCCTCAACGAGCCTTTTCCAAAAGAAATGTCGGCTCTTCCCATCGCCCCACTAGATCATATGTTTCCATCCCTCCTCCTCTATTGTATCACCTCAAAACCACCGTCCATATCCCTCCTTCATCTGCTCCATCCATTTTGGGTCCTTACATCCCTCCATCCACTCCCATCCTTCATTCACTCCATCCATCTTGGGTCCATATATCCCAAGATCACCTCCTCCATCTCATCCTTTCATCCATTCATCACCTATCCATCTCATCCATCATAAACATCCCTCTCACCTGTCCCCTAATCAGGATCAACAAAGGCACATACCTGCACATCCTCTGTCTACACATAATCCCCATATTCCTACCTTCGTCGCTCCACATCATCCATCTCCTCACACCCATCCCATTGCTACTAAACACACTTTGGTTGTTAAAGAAAAAATGCATAAATTCAAACATGCACACAAATTTAAGGCTCCCCATGTCCCCTCCAAAAGACATGGTGAAGAGAAGAAAAATCTAAATCTAAATCAAATCTGTAGGCCACAAAGGCCCACCAAATCAAAGATCAAAACTATGTGGATCCCAAAGAAAAAATATGCAATGCAATCAAATGAAAAATCTATAAGAACATCCAAAGTTGCTAATCCAAAAGCTAGTCATACACCCCTTTCATCTCCTAAGTCTGTTTTGGGTCCTTATGTTCCAAATTTCACCACCCCATCTCCTCCATTATCCACACATTCTACATCCCTTAATCCTCTTATCTTTTCAAATCCACCACCACATGTGCCAATGTTGGTCCTGAACACATATCCCCATCACATATCCCCCCCATCATTCCATCCATACCCTTTGCAGCATCCCATCCATTATCCCATGTATCCCCCCTCTCAAATCCCTCTAATTCATCCTCTTGCATAATCCATTTATCCTAATAAGGTTGTACCAACATCCAACAGTCACTTCAAACATGGGCTCTTAATACCTCATATAGAACTTGATGCTTGAGTCCTTCATCCATATCCTTATCATGTATCTTCTAAATTCCCTTATACACATCCCTATCCTTATCCATTTTCATCCCCCTACTATCCAAAAATCCAAAAAATTGAAAAAACTTTTAAAAAAATAAATAGTAAAGAGAAATAATTCTTCCAATGGTGAAAACTTGGCAAACAAGCGCCTTAGATAAGTACCATGATGAAAACCTAGCAAACAGGCGTCATGCATAAATCCCCATCTACACTTGGGGGTAACTTCCTGATATGCATTCCCGCTATGCTTCCTGCTATGCTTCCCGCTATGCACCCATCTTTCTGTTATCCGTCCTCTTCATAAAACCCCTCCATCCCACTTATCTTCCACATCCTACCATCATATCCCATTTATCTCCCATCTCTCCATCCTTCTTGTGATCTTGATCAAAATAGGGGAACCTATCTATACATGCTTTGGCCACCTCTTGGTATACATTCCCTTCATCCATGCTCTGTTGTATTCCTTGGTCACCCATCCTATCCTCCTCTAGTTATCTCCTCTTCCCATCCACTTGTCTCCCATCCCTCATGCCTCATCATATATGACATATCTAGAGTGGGGGCATCTGCTTCCTTTGTGACATAGTCCTTGGAGACATCATCTATCCTAGCATCCCTTTCATCTCCCAATCCTTATATCCCTATCCATCTATCACAACATCTCTTCCATCTCCCCATCCTTATCTTCGTATCCATCTATCCTAGCATCCCTTTCATCTCCCAATCCTTATATCCCTATCCATCTATCACAACATCCCTTCCATCTCCCCATCCTTATCTTCATATCCATTTATACTAGCATCCCTTTCATCTCCCAATCCTTATATTCCTACAAACAATCCCTCCCATCCTTCATCCATTCTTTCATCTTTATTCTCATCCCGTCTCACAATCCCTTGTCATTGGTATTTGGCTATAGGCCTCCTTCCATGCAACCCAATGCCATTTATCTCATTGCCATCACTTTTGCTTCTTTTACACATCTTTTCAATCTCTTATTTTTTCTCAATGTCCATCGCCCCATCCCTCTTTCTTCTCTCTTTTTTGCGGTGGCTCCACCCCCTCGGGGGGTGTCCGCCCTCCCGGGGCGGCTCCGCCCCTCAGGGCATTTTCGCCCCTCCCCGGGGCGGCTCCGCCCCCTCAGGGTGTGTCCGCCCCTTCTCGGGGCGGCTGCGCCCCCTCGGGGCATGTCCGCCCTCCTGGGGCATGTCGGCCCCTTCCCGGGGTGGCTCCGCCCTCTCGGGGCATGTCCGCCCCCTCGGGGCGTTTCCGCCCCTCCCTGGGGCAGCTCCGCCCTCCCGGGGCGTGTCTTCCCCATCGGGGCGGCTCCGCCCTCCCAGGGCGTGTCCGCCCCGTCAGGGCGGCTCAGCCCTAGCCGGGGCGTGTCCGCCCTGAGGCCAGGGCGTGTACGCCACAGCTCGGGGCGCATACGCCCCACTGTGGTGCACCCCTATCCCACCGTCCTTTGCCTGCCCGCCAGAAATTCACATTTTTACTGTCTTTTTCAAAAAACTAATCCTGACCCATTTTCTAATTTCCCCCCGCCATCAAAACCCATGTGTTGAAATTTTTAAAATTGATTTTTGATTTTTACACTGAAACTTCCGGAGGCCATAACTTTTGACTCGGGTGTCCGTTTGAGTTGAAATTTGACAGGTGGTTGCATTATGAGATAACAAGTGGCTTCCCAATTGGTTATTTTGAAAGTCGTTGGAACCCATTTTGCCACATTTTCGGGGCCTCAAACTTTCATCTTGACCCTCAAAATCCTAATTTAGTGTTTTTTTCCCGCATTTTGAAAAATTGTTTTCAATCATAACTCGAAATGCATATCTCAAATTTGGGATGTTAGTTGACAATTCATCCTATCTCAATATTGGGTATTTCTTGGAAAAAATTTGGACTCCCAAAAGTATATCCATGAGGTTTCCTAAAATGGAAAAATTTGACAATTTTTAAAAATTACCAAATCTAGAAAAATCCGATTGTCAACACCTTACGCCCTTTAAACCCCAAAACTTGGTGTAGAATCAATCCCATCATATCATCCTCCCAATTCATCTTTTTGGATAACTATCCCATCCCTGAGCTTTATGTGATTGTCCTCATCCTATCATCATCCTCCACTCATCCTCCACTCATCCTGTCATCCTCCTTTACCCATCATTTATCTTTGGTCTTTGGTCGAACTACATTGCCCCTGCACTTTCACGTAGGCAAGGTCAATCACTTGATCCGCCCTTGGGGATCCTTTATCATCTATCATTGGTCTTTCTTCTTTTTCCATCCTGTCATCCATCGAAGTCTCCATCATGGTCCGTTGTCAGCCTCTTGTCGAACTACGTTGCCCCTATGCTTTCACGTAGGCAAGGTCGGTCACTTGATCCACCCTCGAGGCTCCTCTATCATCTAGCATCGGTCTTTCTACTCTGTCTTTCCGCTCCTCTATCATCTAGCATCGGTATTTCTACTCTGTCTTTTGGCTCCTCTATCGTCTATCGTCTATTGTCTCTCATCGATCGCCATTGTCCACTTCACTCCTTTTGTCCATCCTATCTTTACCATCCATCAAGGTCTCCATCTTGGTCAGTCGTCAGCCTTTTATCGAACTATGAGGGCTCTGCACTTTTACGTAGGCAAGGATAATCTTTGATCGACCCCCGAGTCCCTAGGTCTTTAGGGTGTGTCAGTCTCATGTCTTGTCTCCCTTGTGTCGTGTCATCAAGCTATGCCCTTATCTAGCTGGTTTTTAACAAACAAGATCCACTTGTATCAACAAATCCAATCAGTTTTGAATATCCTACGTCATATCGATCTTTTAGCTTAGTATCCATCATTGGTCTCAACAGGATGCATCCTTCCTAACAGACCTCATCAATCCCATCTATCCCCTTGATCCTATGGCAAAGGACATTGGAAATTGATTGCAATATTTTGATGTTTTTGGATTTTTTTTTATCATTTGAGCTCCCTATCATCACTTGTCAAGGCCGCCATGATCCATCATATTATGGCGTGTTTTGATTGGTCCACATAGGGGCATATCTTGATCTTTTGTTTGATTGTGTCTTCTTGGTTGTCCCATGTAGTACCCACCAAGATCCTCGAGGTCTTGTGTTATGTTGGGGCATCCTTTTGTGCTTGTGGTTATCTCAATACCTGGCCCGACCAAGGTCTTTGTGACTTTGGGGTGTTGGGATAGCCTTCTTGACTGTTGTGTTTATTTCATGCATTAGACACTATTACACCTTGGTTCCACATACCTTGGCACTTGGTGTCTTATGCTATAGCAAAAATCAGTGCTCCAAAGATTGCAACTTGCATTAGGATTGCATTTCATTTTCCATTCTATCATCTTGCATGTATCCCCCCATCCATTCATCCTTCATCCTTATCTCACATCTCTATCCAATCCCCCATCCATTCCCTTTAGCCTCAATCATCTAATCATATCCTTGGTCTTGTTCTCAGTCTTGTTACAAGCTTGTATCCAATCATCCTCATCATCCTCATCATCCTCATCATCCCATTTTATTCTTCCATATCCCTTCGACGTTGTTTGGGATGTATCCTTCCCTCGTCAACAACACTTTCATCATCATCATCGGGAGGTACTCTTCCCTATCCTTTAGTGGTGTTTTGGGATGTATCCTTCCCTCATCAATACCACTCATTGGGATGTATCCTTCCCTATCCTCATTGACAACATTCTATCCATCCTCAACCCCTTTTGGCTTGTACCTTGACTGGGGCAACATCATCTCCGTCTCTGCATCCATTTTTGTTTCCCAACCTCCTGTCGCCTTTTCATCCTTTCATATCCATCCCTTTGCATCCTCTTCCTCATCTCCCATTTCATCATCTCATCCATTTCAAGAGCACATCCGTGTTCTCTTGAACCCACATGTACTCTCGAGGGGGCATCCTTATCCCTAATCTTCATCTTCACCCCCATCATCTTTCTTCCTAGTCATCAGTTTGATGACTGGGGCATACTTCTCAATCTAACCATTTCCTTCTGGGTTCTATATTTTAATATTCTTTGAAATGATGCTACTTCATAACACCATCTCAAAGAGGGGAAAAATGTAGACATCCAAATTTGGACACTTAATTTATCTAAATTTATCACTTTTCATCTAAACATCTTCTTATCCGGGTTAATTAAGTAATATTACTATTATTTAATTAATATATTTAATTCTGCCAAATACCTAAGGTATTTAATTAATAATTAAATACCTTACCCTCCTTAATCCCTTTTTCATCAAATGAATTAAATAAATATTACATTTATTTAATTCCTCACATGTCATTTTCATCTAATCCTAATCCATCTCCTAATCTCTTCATTAAGGATGTGCACATGCCTAATCCTTGATTAGGATGTGTCACATCCTCCAACTTTTGCAAGTTGGCTTCTAATCCTCATTAACCCCTAATTATCCTCTAATTACGATTAGTCAAACCTAATTAGTACCTTGGTCAACTCTCCCCATCCCCCAAGGAATTTTTAATTCCTTTTTATTCTCCTAGAATCCCTTTTCCCATGCATCTTCTACAAGACCTTTGACTTGTCACATCAAGAGTCATATGTGACAAATTCCACCTTTTGGGAACCTTGTCTTATCCACTAGATTCTTCCAATCATTGTGAATTTTTAATTCACTTTTATTCTCCCAAAACTTTCCCCTCCCCATGTGATCATTGAAAGGTCACATCAAAGTACCAGGTACTTGTCCTTCCTCCACCTAATGTACCTTTTGGCCACCTCACTTATACCTCATCTCCTCTTAGCCACTTCACCATCCACATGTCAAGATGTGAGGGCTTGTGAGTTCTCAACCCACCATAGCCCTTCATCTTGACCTTGTTGGATGAATCTCAACTGTTGAATTCTATAGAGAATTCAAATTCTTCTATATATACCCCCTCCTCAAGGGCATTGTCAACACTTAGCCATTTTATAACTACATGCTGCCATTTTGTGCACTCATTTAGCCATCAATTTCATCCATCTTCATTTGCATCCAAGCACATAGTCAATTTCTCCATTTAGCCACATCAAGAGCGATCAAGGAGCATACATATCAATCCAAATCAAGGGCCAACCAAGGAGTTTCAGCTGCAAGAAGGAAGGTATATCATTTGTCTTCATTTAACACTTTCCTCTTTGTATTTTTAAATTCCTTAGGCTAATCATGAGGTGTTTCATTATGTTTTCTATTGCATTTTAATTGCTCAGAATAGGTCTAACATTTTGATATCACAATGTCTTTCCTTGCTGCTAGAAAATGTTGTTGGTCTTTGATATGTAACTTTGTCTTGAGGTTTGCATTTTTTTCTCATTCTGGTTAAGGGTAAGATTTATGTTAGCAAAAGCAATATTTTGAGGAAGGTAAAGCTACAAAATATGATCTAGAAATTTAAAAGAAATTCTATAAGAACATAATGATTAAATAAGTGGTTGTGAAAGCATAACACATGAAGTTACAAATGTTTTCATAAGAATTTATCATGTTCAAGTTGTGGATTACATACATTAAATTAAAATTTTTAATATTTTTCACTTACCTCCCAATATTCATCCTTTCAAGAGATAGTTTAATGTGAAATTGCTAGTTCAGGTACAGGTTTGGGGTATTGGTATGGAAATTTATCCCCTGGATATAGAGTCTAATGAATAAATAGTCAAATTTAGCTTGTAACCCCACCCAATAGGTTTTGGTAGAAGTACACTTATAGATGACGTGGCCAACTGAATCATCTCTCCCACATAGGTTGCATAGAGATTATTGTGAAGCCTTGGTTTGGTTGACAAACCTCAATGAGATACTAAACATGCAAGTCTTATGTTTTCGAACAATTCCTTTGCAATTTTGCTTTAGGATCATTGTATCCATCCTCCCCTCTCTCCTCCATCGCTTACTTGTTTAGTTGTGAAGCAACAACAAAAGTATGCAAAAGTTGATCATATAATTCTTTTCTTTTGCATTGTAAAAAAATAATTTCCCATTGCTCCACTTCCAATTTCATCAAGGGTCAGATGTTTGAAGTTGCAATTTAAAACACGATTTTTAGAAATTAGTTTATAGAGTTGTTGATTGGGTGGTTTTCCCAGCCTTGTTTAGTGCTCAGACTATATGTCTTGAACTATGTAATTGATGCAAAAATTTGATACAAAGATCTCCCAAAAAAACAATTTGTTTCTTAGCAAGATGCCCATTCGAGGAATTAAACATCCATTTTTTTATTGATTCTATAATCCCAAGCCTTACTATCCGCTCATAGTGCAAATGAAGGTAATTTGTTGCTTGTCTCTTTGTTGTATCAATTTGCTTATGTAGAGCTGATTTTGAATGTAAAAATGTCTCACCATCACCATTTATCTCATGAAATTCAAAGGTAGTCTGAATTCCTTTAAAGGGTTCCCACTCTCCCGCAAACTCTTCAAGTCATGCAAGTGGGGATGTGGGAAAGCTTGGATTTATCGCATCTCCCTAGCATGATTTGAAGAGTTTGTGGGAGAGCAAGATTTTTTGAAATAGTTCACTTGCATTGTCCATGCACCTAAGATTCCACCCTTTATTAATACAATTTCTAGTATGAATTCTATAGATCTAGTTAAAAAAAGCTCTGAATCTATGGTGAATCATAAAATCACATGTGATGCTACTTTCCTCTCTTTTTAGGTGGTTCTAACTCCTCCTTGTATAGCGAATCAATTTCTAGAACCTCCCCCTATCTTGTAATCATTACAATTTCCATAAAAAAAAGTAGAAGAAGATTTTAAATGTATGAAATAGAGAAAAGAGAAATTTTGAGGGCATGATCTTATGCAATATAACTAAAAACTCCACATGCGGTATGCAACAAATAAAATGTGTGAGATAGAGACAATGAATAATATCCCATCACTGTATCGATGCTTTGAGCAAAGAGATCATGTTATGTATCATTACTATCTTGATGCTTTGGAGCAACCTATAACATTTCGATGGACTAGTTCGATATTCTATTGAGTTGAAAAAATATAGTTGAATGATATTCAATCAAAGATTATCTATTTATTGCTTCATGCTTGGAACACAAAGGATGTGACTGTATTGAAGGAGTTGTGTAGAAGACCACTGCAACATTGCATGGTTGTTGTTGGGCCTTCGTGGTGATGTAGGTAAGCACCCCACATCACCGTGAAGGCCCAACAACAATAGTGCGGTATTGCGATGGTTGTGTAGAAGGTTTTGTGAAGGCTTTGGTGATTCGAAGTGGAACTTGCAACTACAATATCTGATAAAAATCCACTTCCAAATATGCTTTTGATGTATGTTCATATCCTCATTCAAAGCTCCAATTCACACACAGGAAGGAAGGGCACTTTCAAAGGTTGAGGAGTTTGGCTTTACACCCACTGGTTGCATTTTCTTAAAAAAAAATTCTAAGTACTTTTCAGATTAACCCATTTTGAACATATCCTTTAATCACGACATTCCATGATATCACATTTCTTTGAGGTATTTTTTGAAATAGTTCGCTTGCATTTTCTATGCTTCCACATTTTCATGTATGTCTAGTAGGGTACTTGTAACTACAACATATGAAAAAAAATCCCTGTTGTTATGCCTTGATGGATGTCCCTTTGTTATTACTGGATATCTGATGTCGTGCACATTATTATAGTGTAAGCCTATTTTTCATATTGTTTCATTTAGCATCACCAATATACTCCACAAGAACATTGTCCCTATTTAAAATGATGGAAATGGTTCACATCTCTTAGAGTAATTTCTCTTGCAACAATCTTGGAGATGAATTTAGATGCAGTGTGAAAATCAGAACACACTTGAAGGTTCTTAACAACTCTAATAGTTATACCAGGGTCCATGTTTAACATACCAAATGCAATTGCTAACTTTTCACTATGGTGGCAAATAAATGATTCTTTTTTCTTCTATTCCACAACATTAAGTAAAAGTCTTTAATCTGGAAATACCCTACTGCCTTCATTTGCCTAGCCAATTTCTCCAATTTTGCATAGCTCTCCCATGTTTGTGGATGTAATCTATCTCCTACACAAAAGAGTATGTACCATTTTATGCCCTTCAATCCAACTACATGCAGGTATCTTTAATTCCTCTATCTTTCATCAATCTCCTTACTATTTGAACCTCACCACACCTACCCACATCTGCATAGATGTTTTAAAGAAGAACATAATTCTTAACATTTTTAGGATCCAACTAAAAAAGTAGTGTTGCTGGAATACTCAACCTATATTCATATATGTTCCACAGGCACCAAAGGATTAACTAGCATCTTAGTAATAATGTTTAGGGTGTCCTAAAGATAGCCAACATGGGCACAAAGGTCAACCATGGACACCTAATGATCAAATATATATGCAATGAAATAAGGGTCACTGATGTGTGAAGTATGTGCAACCCTCATCCACTAAACCTGCATGACTGCATGCATCTAGAACACAAGCAAAGCTTACAATGTCGGTATTCCAGAGTGCTTCATTAATTCAAATATTTTGAGAGCTTCCTTGGAAAATCCATTTAGTGCACATTCTACAATCATATCATTTCATTCCATGAGATGACATCTCTTTGAGGCATTTTGTCAAACAATTCATTTTGTATTACATTTTGGTGTCAAATCTTTGGAAATTATGGTTAGTTTCATTACATTCAAATTCTGAATTCTGGGAAATTATATACAGTAAATAGATTGATGGTTGTTTGGATAGTGAAATTAGCTCTCTTAGAAATTAACTGAAATATCTTGTCTTGAAATATCTAGAAGGATTATTTTAATTAAAGAGGATTTTGTGGTTATTTTTGTAACAATGATTTTATAGTGCATCTAGCTTGCTTTTTTCATTCAAGATACAAGTCATCAAAGTCAAGCACATACCAAGAAGATGGTACTCTACTTCAAACCCTCAACCTCACTTATTTTAGTCTGCTTACATTGGCATATTAAGGAAGTTGCTAAACAATTAATATAAATCATTTGTTGTTTGTGAAGGAGAATCTTTCGAGATCCAATATGGCAGTGGATCAATATCTAGTTTCTTAAGTAAAGATGATGTCATAGTTGGAAAACTTGTTGTGAAACATCAGTTTAGTAATTTTTGGATGTTAAGGCTTCCCAATTGGATATCAAATATCTTTTCTCATCAACTTAATTTGGAATTTATGTATAAATGGATTCTTTCATGGTGTAGGTCTTTACTGAGACAACACATGAACCAAGCTTGACATTTTTGTTGTCTAAGTTTGATGGCATTCTTGGGATTGGTTTCTAGGAAATTTTTGCTGATAATGTTGTTCTAGTCTAGTTAGTGTTGATAGCCTTCATTCTATAATGTCAATTTCATTCTATAATCTGAGTGTATCACCTTTTTTAAACTTTGAACAAGGTTCTGAAATCAAGAGTTCAATGTGCATATTCCAGGCCTATGTTGAACACTCTGTTTAAGGAATTTGTTGACAAGGCTACCATTTTTTAATTGATTTATCTTTCTGATGTGTTTAGACTTACTTTTGTAAACTTTCAATATACAATGCACTTTTATTCTTTCTGAATTGATACTAATAGTAATTGTTGGTTGTATTGAGGCACAACTTCATTCATGGCAAAAAAGGCAGCACCCTGTTGCTCATATCAGATGGCATGTTGCATATAAAGGAGGAAAGATTCTAGGGTTATTGTTGGATGCATTGAAGGAGAGAGCTTCATATATGGGACATGATCAACACTCTCCTTCTTGGATTCTACACATTACAGCTTGCTCTAGGAAGATTTCCAACATTGCAAAAGTTTTAAGAGATGAAGGGGCATGTGCTTGCATTAAGAAGGGCTCCAAGAATGCGTTTCCATCATTGAAGAATTTTTTTGGAGAAGTTTCTTTCTTGTCATTTTTGTGCATTGTAACTTGGATTTTCAATCTTGTGACTAAAAATAAACATTGCAATACTTTATTTCTAAGCATTTTTCAAGCAAGATAAATATTTTAGACTATGCAAGCTGTAAGAACACCTTTCTTTTAATAAAGTTCAACAATTTTTCCTTCTTAATGGTTGTCTTATTGTGTGCAATTGATGATTGATGTGTATTTATGTGTTTTATGTTTAAATCCTCAAATATCAGCCAATTAAAATGACTAAATATACTACTAATTGATGTCAATTAATAATTAAATTGACTAAATATACTACCAATTGACAAAAATCAGTTAATACAAATGACTAAATATACTACCAATGGACGGAAATCAGTGAATAAAAATGACTAAATATACTACCAATTGATGACAATTAATTATTACAATGACTAAATAAATGACTACCATGACTAAATAAATCACCAGTTAACAACAATCAATGACTAAATGGTGTAGGAGCACCAAGTGCAAGTCAAGCAATGAGGGGTTTTAGTTTGAGTTTTTGAAGGTTTTGAGTATTTTGAAGGTAATAAGTCCATGTAAAGGCCATTTTTAGTGTTTTGGAGTCATTTGAGCCAAATTTTGCAAAAGATGTAAAAAGTTTCAAAATAATGCAAACTTGTAATGCAAAATTGCCAAATGTTGTTAAATGGCACATGGAGAGTGAATTGTTAAATTTGTAATAGGGATCAATGGGTTTAGATGTTGTAGGGTCTATTGGGACTATCTAATATCATTTGAATTGATTGAAGGGTCTTTGGAGTCGAAAATGCAAAAATTGCATGTTTTGTAAAAAGTTGTCATATTGAAAGTGCAAAAAAGTAGGTTTTTGGGAAGGCCAACAGTCAAACAAATCAAAAGGAAGTTTTGTACGTTGGGGTAGTTATATTTGGAGGGAAAAATTATTTATATGGTCAAAAACATCGATGTAGAGGCTCTTTGGAAGTTTTGAAGTGAAAAATCAATAGCATACCCTTGTTTTTCTATGATTTTACTGTTAAAATTGCTATTTCCAGCCATTGTAAAGTACCATACAGTAGCATATTGCTCTTGAAGTTTGTAAATTCAATATATATATGTGTTACCATTAATTTACAAGTGGTTTGATCCTTTCATATTAAATTTGAGGGATTTTGTGACTGATTTTCTAAGATAGGTCTGTTAACCCTGTTTTGGAGGGTTTGAAGGTCTTAAACATGAAATTTTGACCCATTCCACTGACTGTAGTTTATGTAACTTGTGGAATGGGTCTAAAATGGTAGAAATAGGTGTTTGGATGATTTTTGAGAGCACAGGTTAAGGTTTTATGAAATATTGATGATTGTTCTATTGTATTTTATGTGATTTTGACATGAAAATGGATGTTTTGGACTAGGGTTTGATGAAACAAAGATGTTAAAGGTTGTAGGATGAAATTTTGAGTTTTTGCAAGTCTAATTGAAGGTGTTTGAAGCAGTGTCTAGGTGTGAGAAGGTCTAGAATAGGGTTTTTCAATAAACCCTCTTGAAAAAGCATAAAAATAAGGGTTTCAAGGTTAGGTATGTTGGAGGCCGTACCACTGAGGAAAAAATATGGAATTGGAGGTTTGGATACCTGGTTATTGCTTCCCACTTGTATTTTTGCCGGAGTAAAGCAACAGGAAAGTAGGGGTTGTTTGAAAAGCGGACCTAATTAGTGTTTTAGGGACAACGCAGCCCGTGTTTGAAGAAGCGTTCAAAGGCCAGGGCGAAGTTTTGAGATATAAGTTTTTTGGAATCTCGGGGAAATGGCAGGAAAGCCGTACTTCGGCGGCCAGGGTTTGAAGTCGAGTCATCATTTCGATATGGCTCCAAAACCAGGCCTACAAACCCGCCGGGCGAAAGTATGGGTTGTGCAGAAACCCGGTTAGGTTTCGGCGATTGGGGAAGTGCTGGTGATCAATTCGTTGATTAAGCCGAGCTTGTTCACGTTGTAATCGCTGGGTATCAAAGCATAGTTATTAGATCTTTTGAAGGTGATTGGTTGAAGTTTTCATAAAAGAAGGTTGGAAGGTGTAAAGACAAGATGCCCCCTAAGAATGTTGGTGTTGCTAGAGAGTTGCAAGAGTTAAAAGAGAAACACGCCAAGCTATTGGAGTCTCATAATGTTATTTTAGCAAGGCTTGCAGCCTTGGAGTCAAATCAAAGAAGAGGGGAAGAGTTGGGTGATGTGAGTGAAACAGATGAAGAAGAAGAGGAAGAAGAGTATGCAGATATGGAAGAAGAATTAGACCCTAAAGATCAAAGGATGGATAAATTGCTTAAGGAAGTCAAAGGTGATAATCACAAGGTAAAGGTTGATTTTCCCATGTATGGTGGAAATTTGAATGATGAAGAGTTACTTGATTGGATTGCAGCCATGGATAATAATTTTGAGTGTGAACAAGTTCCAAATGAGCAGAAGGTAAGGACAACCAAGACAAAACTTGAGGGACATGCTTTGTTATGGTGGGACTATGAACAAGTAGAGAGGATAAAGAAAGGAAAGGAAAAGATAGTTTCATGGGACCGAATGGTTGCAAAACTTAAAGGTAAGTTTCTTCCTAAAGATTTTGAAGTCCAATTGTATAAGAAAGTCCAAAATTTGAAACAAAAAGAATTAGATGTTAAGACTTATACTGATGAATTCTATAAGTTGAGCATAAGATTAGGTAGACAAGAGGATGAGGTTGAAAATTTTTCTAGGTATTTGGGTGGCCTTGGGTTTAACATCCAAGATGAATTGGTTGTGGAAAATCCAAAATCTATGGAAGAATGTTTTCAATTAGCCATTAGAGTGGAGGAAAATTTAAAAAGGAGGCAAGATAAGTCCATCAAAGGAAGATGCAACAATCAAATAGTTAGAGGAACCTTTCATGCTTCAAAGCAATCAAATGAAGAACAAGAAGGTGAAGGAAAAGGTAAAGATCAAAATTCTGATTTGAGAGGTGGATTTAGGGGTACTAGAGGTAGATTTGGTGGTGGAAGAAGTGCAAATACATTTGTAGGTAGATGATACAATTGCAATGAGTTTGGTCATCCATCCTACAAGTGCCTTGAAAATTTTGGTGCTAGATCAAGTGGTGGAGAAAGGAGAAGTGAAAGAAGAGCTCAAATTGTCTAAGAAGATGAATGTGAGAGTTCAAATTCTAATAGTTGTGTTGTTGCTCCAGAGGTAGGAGAATCCTTGATGTTGAGAAGAAAAGTGTTGAAGAAATCCAGGGAGAAGGAACCATTGTAGAGAAGAGATTTATTTAGGACCACATGTAAATCCAAGGGTAAGGTATGCAAAGTAGTTATAGATTTAGGTTACACTAAAATTATTGTCTCAAATGAAATGATAGAGAAGTTGAATCTGTGAAAGTTTCCTCATGAGAGTCCATATTAGATTCCATGGTTGAATGATAGTCAATCTATCTTGGTTTGTGAACAAGCCATGATTGAGTTTAGTATTGGAGGGTACAAAGATAGTGTTGTTTGTGATGTTGTGCCAATGGACTGTTGTCATGTCTTGCTTGGAAGACCATGGCAATATGACAAGCATGCTGTATATGATTGTAGAAGTAATAGTTACCTAATTGAGCATAATGGGAATAGGTTTACACTCACTCCATTGCAAGGAGATGTGGAGAGTCAGTCCAAGACATCAAGGGTAATTGTGTTTGGCAAGAGGGAGCCTATAGGGCTTGAGGAAAATAAAAACAGAGGGTTTGTAGTCAAGACAAAAGTTGCAGACATGAGGATAGCTGATAGAAGGGATATCGAGTATTTGAAAATAGTGAATGTGAAGGATGATGCAATCCTGATTGGGACAGTGATTTTTCCTATAGTTACAAAAGGAATGGAAAGGTAGTCACATTCTGCCATAACAAAGAAACATGAGCTTGATAAGCAAGGTGGAATAGGGGTTCCTAAGGTTGAAGACCTTAAACATGAAGTGAAGGTGAGTGGAAAAGGAAGAAAAGGTGTTTGGAAAGAGCCAAAGGACAGTTACAAACATGAAACAGAGGTAAAGAGGGAACCATATGGTAAGTATTTGTTTGCAGGGGTTCAAGTAAGGAGAGAATTGGTTGCAAATGCAAGGAATGAGCAAAGGTAAGGAGCAAGCAAGTTAACCAATGCAAGGTATGATGGAAGAGTGCAACAAGAGATTCCATGGAGGAAGTTTTCATTCTGTAGATCATGTATAAGCCAAGGAGAGGCTAAGAAGAAGCATGAAGACCTCATGGGACATGGGTTCTCTTTCTAGGCTGGTTGTATGGTGCAGGAGCACCAAGTACAAGTCAAATAATGAGGGGTTTTAGTTTGAGTTTTTGAAGGTTTTGAGTATTTTGAAGGTAATAAGGCTATGACAAGGCCATTTTTAGTGTTTTGGAGTCATTTGAGCCAAATTGTACAAAAGATGTAAAAAGTTGCAAAATAATGCAAACTTGTAATGCAAAATTGCCAAATGTTGTTAAATGGCACATGAAGAGTGAATTGTTAAATTTGTAATAGGGATCAAGGGGTTTAGATGTTGTAGTTTCCATTGGGACTATATAATGCATTTTAATTGATTGGAGGGTCTTTGGAGTTGAAAATGAAAAAATTGCATGTTTTGTAAAAAGTTGTCATATTGAAAGTGCAAAAAAGCAGGTTTTTGGGAAGGCCAACAATCAAACAAATCAAAATGCAGTTCTGTACATTGTGGTAGTTATATTTGGAGGGAAAAAGGATTTATATGGTTGTAAACATTGATGTAGAGGCTCTCTGGAATTCTTGAAGTGAAAAACCAATATCATACCCCTGTTTTTCTATGATTTTACTGTTAAAATTGTTATTTCTAGCCATTGTACGGTATCGTACAATAACACATTGCTCTTGAAGTTTGTAAATTCAATAGATATCTGTATTACCATCAATTTAGAATTGGTTTGAGCATTTCATATTAAATTTGAGGGATTTTGTGATTGATTTTCTAAGACAGGTCTATTAACCCTGTTTTGGAGGGTTTGAAGGTCTTAAACATGAAATTTTGATCCATTCCACTGACTGTAGTTTTTGTAATTTATGGAATGGGTCTAACATGGTATAATTAGGCATTTGGATGATTTTTGAGAGTAGGGGTTAAGGTTTGATGAAATATTGATGACTGCCCTATTGTATTTTATGTGATTTTTGACATGAAAATGGATGTTTTGGACTAGGGTTTGATGAAATAGAGATGTTAAAGGTTGTAGGATGAACTTTTGAGTTTGTGCAAGTATAATTGAAGGTTTTTGAATTAGTGGCTATGTGTGAGAAGGTCTGGAACAAGGTTTTTTAATAAACCCTCTTAAAAAAGCATAAAAATAAGGGTTTCAAGGTTAGGTATGTTGGAGGCTGTACCTCTGAGGAAAAATTATGGAATTAGAGGTTTGGATACCTAGTTATTGCTGCCCACTTGTATTTTTGGGTTGGAGAAGTGTTTAGAGTAGGGTTTCTTTGGGAAAGTGACCTAATTGGTGTTTTAGGATAGCGTTGAAGTCTAGGTTTGAAGAAGTTGCTCCAAAAGAGTTGTATTTTGAGATATGTTTTTGAACACTTTAATGGGAATCTAGAAATCCCTTTATATTGTGGGTTTGTTGAGTCTTTTGTTAGATAAGGTCAAAAAACTAAGTCTTTAGACCTACAAGGAAAGAGTAAGCTTGTGTGAGAAATCACCCTTGTTAGGGTTTTGAAGATTTAAAAGGTGTTGAGATCAATTGAATTTGTGTTGATTGGTTGAGTCGTTCCCTGATATACATCACTAAATATACTACCAAATATATGACTAAATATACTACCAAATTTATCAATCAAAACAACCAATAAAT
>VDFB02087922.1:0-42216 GCA_007258455.2 Sequoia sempervirens | reverse complement strand
TATCCCCACATTCTCCATCCCTTAATCCTATTATCTCTTCACATCCACCACCACATGTAACAATGTTGGTCCTGAACACATCTCCCCATCACATATCCACCCCATTATTCCATCCATACCCTTTGCAGCATCCCATCCATTATCCCATGTATCTCCCCTCTCAAATCCCTCTAATTCATCCTCTTGCATAATCCATTTATCCTAATGAGGTTGTACCAATATCCAATAGTCGATTCAAACATGGGCTCTTAACACCTTGATCCTTATCACATGTCTTCTAAATCTGCTTATCCACTTCCTTATCCTTACCCATCTCCTTCTACATGACATCCAAAAAATCATATATCCAAAAAGTCAAAAAGTCAAAAAGTCAAAAAAAGAAAGAAAGAGAAATAATCCATCCAATGGTGAAAACTTGGCAAACAAGCGCCTTGGATAAGTACCATGATGAAAACCTGGCAAACAGGCGTCATGTGTAAATCCCCATCTGCACTTGGGGGCAACTTCCTAATATGCATTCCCTCCATCCCCTATGCTTCCAGCTATGCACCCGTCTTCCTGTTATCCATCCTCTTCATGAATGCCCCCATCCCACCTATCTTCCGCATCCTACCATCATATCCCATTGATCTCCCATCCCTCCATCCTTCTTGTGATCTTGATCAAAATAGGGGCACTTATCTATGCATGCTTTGGACACCTATTGGCATACATTCTCTTCATCCATGCTCTATCATATTCCTTAGTCACCCATCCTATCCTCATCTAGTTATTTCCTTTATCTTCCCCTCCCCTTGTTTTCCATCCCTCATGCCTCCTCATATATGACATATCTAGAGTGGGGGCATCTGCTTCCTTTGTGACATAGTCCTTGGAGACATCATCTATCCTAGTATCCCTTTCATCTCCCAATCCTTCTATCCCTATCCATCTATCATAGCATACCTTCCATCTCCCCATCCTTATCTTCATCTCCCAATCCTTATATTTCCATCCCTCCAAACAACCCCTTCCATCCCCCATCCCTATATCTCTATCCATTCTTTCATCTTTATCCTCATCCCATATCACAATCCCTTGTCATTGGTATCTGGCTATAGGCCTCCCCCCATGCAACCCAATGCCATTTATCTCATCATCACTCATCTATCTATCATATCATCCTCCCAAATCATTTTAATGCTTTGGATAACTATCCCATTCCTGAGCTTTATGTGATCGTCATCATCCTATCCAATCCAACAGGTCTATCCTATCTCATTGTATCGGTCCCATCTTTTTATCCACTCATCCTATCATCATCCTCCACTTATCCTATCTTCATCCATCATCTGTCATCCTTTATCCATTGTTCTCCTTTGGTCTTGTCGAACTACGTTGCCCCTGCACTTTCACGTAGGCAAGGTCGATCATTTGATCCACCCCCGGGGTTCCATCATCGATCTTCATTGTCCACTTTGCTCTTCTAGCATCAGTCTTTCTACTTTCTCCGTCCACTCCTATCTTGTCTATCATTAGTCTTGGCTTTTGTCTCTCTATTCCTTGTCATCTGTCATCATCATCATCATTCATCCTTTTTTATCCATGGTCAGTCATCAGCCTTTTACCGAACTACGAGGGCTCTGCGCTTTCATGTAGGCAAGGCTAATCTTTGATCGGCCCCCGAGCCCCTAGGTCTTTAGGGTGTGTCAGTCTCATGTCTTATCTTCCTTATGTCATGTGGTCAAGCCATGCCCTTATCTAGCTGGCTCTCAACAAAAAAGACCCACTTATATCAGGAGATCCAATCAATTTTTCCCATCCTGCGTCATATCAATCTTTTAATTTAGTATCCATCATCAGTCTCAATAGGATGTATCCTTCCTAACAGACCTCATCAATCCCATCCATCCCCTTGATTGATCCTATGGCAAAGGACGTTTGAAATTGATTGTGACCTTTTGATGCTTTTGGCTTTTGTTTATCATTTGAGCTCCCTATCATTACTTGTCATGGTCGCCTTGATCCATCATATCATGGTGTGCTTTGACTAGTCAACATAGGGGTGTATCTTGATCTTTTGTTTGTCTTCTTGGTTGTCCCACGTAGTACCCACCAAGATCCCTGAGGTCTTGTGTTACGCTGGGGCATCCTTGTGTGCTTGTGGTTATCCCAATACCTGGCCCGACCAAGGTCATTGTGACTTTGGGGTGTTGGGATAGCCTTTTTGTCTATTGTGTTTGTTTTATGAATTAGACAATAATTCGCCTTGGTTCTTCATACCCTGGCATCTTGTGTCTTATGCTATAGCAAAAATCAGTGCTCCGAAGATGGCAAATTGCATTAGGATTGCATTCATTTTCCATTTCATCATCTTGCATTTATCCCCCATCCCTTCATCCTTCTTCACCAATTCCCCCATCCCTCCATCTTTTTTCCTATCTTTTTTTCCTATCTCTTCATCCTTTCTCTTGCATTCTTCTTTTCTTGCCCCCCCCTGTTGGGTTGGTTTCGCCCACTGCTGAGGCGGCTCCACCCCGGCTGCAGTGGGGCAGCTCCGCCCCCTGCTAGGGCGACTCCACCCCAGCTGCAGTGGGGTGGCTCCGCCCCAGCCGCAATGGGGCGGCTCTGCCCCCGGCCGGGCGCAGTGGGGCGGCTCCGCCCCAGACCGTAGCGGGGCGGCTCAACCCCCTGCCGGGGCGGCTTCACCCCCTGCTGGGGCAGAACCGCCCCACCCCAACTTTTTCCCCCCAATTTCCCACCAAATTTTGACCTTTTTTTCAAACCAATTCCGACCCATTTTCTTATTTTTCCTAACGAACAAAACCCATGTCTTGAAATTTTCAAAATTGAGTTTCGATTTTTACACCGACACTTTCGGAGGCCATAACTTTTGACTCGGGTGTCTGTTTGAGCTAAAATTTGACGGGTAGTTGCGCGATGCGATAACAAGTAGATTTCCAACAAGTTTCTTGAAAGTCGTTGGAACCCGTTTTGACCCATTTTCGGGGCCTCAAACTTTCATCTTGACCCTCAAAATCCCAATTTAGTGTTTTTTTCCAACATTTTGAAAAATTGTTTTCACTCATAACTTGAAATGCATATCTCAAATTTGGTATGTTAGTTGGCAATTCATCCTATCTCAATATTGGGTATTTCTTGGAAAAAATTGGGACTCCCAAAAGTATATCCGCGAGGTTTCCTAAAATGGCAAAATTTGACAATTTTTGAAAATTGCCAAATCGAGAAAAATCTGATTGTCAACACCTTACGCCCCTTTGAACCCCGGAACTCGGTGTCGAATCAATCCAATCATATATTTCACTCATTCTAGTCTTCAATCCAATCCTCATCTGAGCTTTAATCTTATCCCAATCTAAGCTTAACCAAACCCCTAATCTGAGCTTTAGTTCATCTGTCGTCCAAATCTTTGGATATCGAACTCAATCTTAAGATCCTTCTCTCCATCTCACATATCAATCTTCTCCTCATCTGTTCAATATCGTACAAATCACCTAATAAAATCCTTGGTCTTGTCCCCAGTCTCGCTACCAGCCTTGACCCATCCTCATCATCATCCATTAGTATCATTCCCTATCCCTTTGGTGTTGTTTTGGGATGTATCCTTCCCTCATCAAAAACACTTTCATCCTCATCATCATCGGGAGATATTCCTCCCTATCCCTATGGTGTTTTTTTGGGATGTATCCTTCCCTCATCAACAACACTTTCATCATCATCATCGGGAGGTATTCTTCCCTATCCTTTAGTGGTGTTTTCGGATGTATCCTTCCCTCATCAATACCACTCAGTGGGAGGTATCCTTCCCTATCCTTGTGTTATTTCAAGATCCTTCATTCCCTCATTGACAACACTCCATCCATCATCAACCCATTTTGGCTTGTACCTTGACTGGGGCAACATCACCTTTTGAAATCTATTTGTGCTTCATCCATCTCCATATCACTTACTCTCTTACCCATCGCTTTGCATCATCTTCCTCATCTCCCCTTGCATCACATCATCTATTTCGAGAGCACACACATGTTATCTTCAACCTGAATGTCCTCTCGAGGGGGCATCCTCAATCCCTACTCTTCATCTTCACCCCCATCATCTTCCTTCCTAGTCATCCCTTTGATGACTGGGGCATCTTTTCCAATCTAACCATCTCCTTCTGGGTTCTATATTTTAATATTCTTTGAAATGATGCTACTGTAACACCATCTCAAAGAGGGGCAAATGTAGACATCCAAATTTGACACTTAATTTATCCAAATTTATCACTTTTGCCTAAGCATCCTCTTATCCGAGTTAATTAAGTAATAATACTATTATTTAATTAATATCTTTAATTTGTAACCTCTAAGGTATTTATTAATTAAATACCTTACCCTCTTTAACTTCTTTCATCAAATAAATTAAATAAATATTAAATTTATTTAATTCCTCACATGTCATTTTCATCTAATCCTAATCCATTTCCTAATCTCTTCATTAAGGATGTGCACATGCCTAATCCTTGATTAGGATGTGTCACATCCTCCAACTTTTGCAAGTTGGCCTTTAATCCTAATTAATCCTCATTTACCTTCTAATTACTGATTAATTAATCTTAATCAGTACCTTGGTCAACTCCCTCCATCCCCCAAGGAATTTTTAATTCGTTTTATTCCTCCAAGAATCCCCTTTTCCCATGCATCTTCTAGAATATTTGACTTGTCACAATCTTCACATGTGACCAAGTCCCACCTTTTTGGAGCCCACCTTTTATCCTCTAGATCATCCTAGGAATGTGAATTTTTAATTCACACTTATATCCCCAACCACCTTTCCTTTTCCCATGTAGATTTTTGAGGAATTCCAAAATTCCTCAAATGTCCCTTTCACTCCCACTTAGGGACAAGGAATCCCTTTTTGAGGAAATCTCCTCACTCCCCAAGGTGCATGTCTTTCCTCCACCTCATGTACCTTCTTGAAACCTCACTTACACCTCATATCCCCTTGTCCACTTCACCCTCCACATGTCAAGATGTGAAGGCTTGTGGGTTCTCAACCCACCATAGCCCTTCATCTTGGTCTTGTTGGATGCATCTTGACCGTTGAATTCCCTAGAGAATTCAAATTCTCCTATAAATTACCCCTCCTCAAGGGCATTTTCAGAACACTTTTTATTTTCATAACTACATGCTGCTAATTTACATCCTCAATCCTTTGCCATCATTTAGCCATCTCTTTTAATCATTTTGCACATTGAATCTTGCATTTAGTCATTCAAGCAATCATCTAAGGAGCACACAAATCATTTCAAGCAAGGGCCAATCGAAGAGATATCAACAACAAGGAAGGTGAAACTATTTGTATTTCATTTTATTCATTTTCATTTTCGTTATATCACTCTTTTGGCTAATCTTGAGGTGTCCTTGGTCTTTTACCATTCACATTTTTAAGTTGTTTTGCACATTTAGAGTAGGATAAATTCCAAGGTATACAGACTCAACTAAACTGTCCTCTGGAGTATTACTAATAATCGTTACATGCATGTTCCTAATCATTCATTCATAATAAGAAAGAAATGAAATTCTAATTAACTTGCATACAATTCATGAACAATGGTAAACTAATATTAACTATCAACAGAAATAAATATCTGAAAGGTGAAGTGAAGAAAAATACCTTGAGTGGCCTGCTCAAGTAATTGTTCCCACCTTAACTAAACTCAATCTACCTAATAGATTTCATGCATCCCATGAATTTATCTCCATTTATTGCATACGATGAAAGATTACAAAATATTCTTGCACAAATCATACTCAATCATTCTATAGATTCATGTTTCAAACTGAAAATAATAGATAACATAAGCTATGAACAACCAACTAACTAAATTACAAAATCAACTAAAATTTATATAGAAATTGAGGGTTTTTTTATTAAAAGCAACAACTTAGCCGAAATCATTAACTCCACTCCCAGATATCTAAAGCATGGATTTAAGATTTGGAATTATTCAACCTATAACTAAAAAAGAAAGAGAATACTTTCGAAACTATAACTCTATCAAAATAGAATGCATGAAATCATACATTGATATGTCAAAGTCACATATAAGAAAGACCTCTTCTTCAGCTTGTTAGTTGATTATGATTACACATGTTCTATCTTCATTAAATTACTTCAACCAATGATCACTACGTTAAACTATTTCTATAATTTCCCTTGTTTTAGTATCCAACACTCCTTTTGCTATGGTTTCATCCTGGAATGGTTGTGTATCATGGTTCCGCCTTTTTCTGCAAACAAGTTAGTTTCACAAAACACATACACAAGAATAGCCATCATAATTAAACATAGCTTTCCATCAACATTCCCATACACAGTCATGTAAACCATTTAATGTTGATATATTAAACCATAATTACATCACCATTTTTTTGGGTCTCAGGTTTGCATAATGGATACAATAAGGATAGTATGATATGGAATATTGTTAGAAATTATGTTTAAAAGTATCTTAAAGTCTGCATAAAACCAATAGAACACAAGCTATTATCTAGGCCTATCAGTTCTCCCCAACTTAACTTTTTGCTTGTCCCCAAGCAAAATACTAAGGGTCTTGATTATACTATAGAGAAAATTGCCTTAGGTCCATGAATATATTAGCACCCTAATCCTATTGTAGATAAAATCCTTGGTATGCTAAAATATGCATCATTTTGATAGCTTCTTTCCTTTTACATTCATCACTTTTATCACTAGTCCAATGTGGAACTGGACAAAGGAGAATAAGTGGTTGAAATGTGAGGGGTACCCAATGAAATCCTCTATTAATACTAGTTGCCATATATTTTTGCACCCTCTGGAATATAGCAATAAAGTTTTACATAGAATGTGGCTCCTATAATTCAGAGGTTAGTTCATTCCATCGGTTTTGCACATACTTATAACACTATTTTACAGTACCTACAACTAGCACTTTCATTCTCTCATAGTCTTCTTTTTGTATTTTCATTATTATCTTTCCAACTTTAAATTCCCAAGAAGTTTCATCCACTCATCAATAATTTCTTTTGAATCCTTAGCCACTCTTCTTACTAGAAGTGTAATAGATTTCTCTTTTTACTCATATTGTTCCATAATTTCTCCACTAAGTTGTTCATTCCTGTAGTAAGAGGCAATTGCTCTAACTCAAAGATCCCCCACAAAAATTAAGGGTTTCATTATGTTTCATCAGGAATCACATAATTGTGTAGATAAAATTCACATAATTGATCCTAGTCTTCAAATGTGGGAGTTTTAAAATTTTTAAGAAACTCGTCTGGTTGACTCATGGCAACAGATTGTTTGCTAATTAATTTATTAAACTGAAAACACAAGAACCTTTTTTTGTAGAAACAATGCATAAGTCCTGGGTGGAGGCCTGCACTTTAAAATTTGTGCAACCTTATCTACAACTTCTTTCAATTAGACTACTAACTTCTTCAATTATGTTTCTTTCTTTTCCAATTCTCGCATATATCTTTCCTTTTCCTTCTTCCATTTTATTTTTCCCTTGCAAACTCATTCTAGTTACACTCCACAATTGGTAGCCTAGACAGAAAGTTGTGTGATAACTAGGAGTTTTAAGAGGAGGGATTCTCTCACTTGGGATAGCTAGTTCTTTATCCCCTATCTTAGTGACAGCCAATTGTGCCAACAAATCTAACTTAGCACCATGACCATACAACTATAATTTTTCCTCCATCTCCTACATTTTTACTTCCCTTCCTTTATCCTTTTGCTGATAGTTTTTCAACAACTCCTATAGGTTTTTAATTCTATCCAGTGCTTCTTGGAGTTCTTGCCTCACATTTCTCTCCTCAAGGTAAACTTCTTCTCTATCTTCAAGCTACTCATTCCCTCCTTCATAATATCCACATATGGGGCTATCTAGAGCTTATATTCTCAATTTCTTTGTAGTAAATAAATCCTTTGATTCAGAATCATAAGTCATTATCACATACCTTCTCTTTTTCATAGGTGCATTCATATCACTGGGGGCGTCCCCTCTTAGCTCAAAATCAGTCTCTATAATCGTGACATCCTCTTGTTGTTGTTCCTATTGGTGTTGATTTCCCTAGGACTATTCTATCTTCTCCTCTTCCCCCTCAAGTTTCCTTATACCTTCCTTTGCACAATTTTGTTTCCTAATACTTCTAGAACATTTGGATGTAAGTATCTTTACATCAAATTCCCTCTTTTCCTTTTTAATACCCTTCCTTTTCGAGGCATTTTTATTTTTCTTCTTTTGAGAAACCTTCTTTCATTTTGAAACCTCTTCCTATGGTTTTGAGGGTATGGAAGTGGTGGATACATTACTTCTTCTTTTATACTTTTGTGGCTTAGAAGAAGAAGGTAACTCCTCATTTTTAGATGGTCCAGACTCTATCTCTTTAGGTTCTTCATGTTCACCTTGGTTGCAGGTAGGTGAGGCCACAGGTGAATTATGATGGTTTTCCTCTTTAGGCTCATTTTAGGTTCATTTTGATTCCCTATATCTCTAGGTACTACCACCAAACTATTGACATCTATATATTCTTCAGCCCTAAAATCCTCCCACCTTACTTGTGTGAACTAAATTCTTGGGCTCCTTTTTATCAACAAGGTAACTAAGCAATGGTGAGAGAGGGAAGTATCAAATTATCTTTTCTGTTATTCTCAATCCATTCTCTTCAAAAAGTGGTATATGAAATTGGTTACATTGACTATCCTTTTATGCCTAATATGGCTTAACAACTTAAAATGGGAAGTATATAAAATATTTTTTCTACCATTGCATGTAATATATCTAACAATATAAGAGGTACACCTTGCCCATAACTAGTGGAGAGACATTCTTTTTGTACCTTGTGATGAGGAATCCAATTCCTCTCCTCTTGTATAGAATTCATCCCGAGCTATGAGTGCATCAAACCGAGCTGGAAATTTTGCTCCTGTCCTTGGCAATCCAATCACTTGAGCAATGGTTGTCTCTAAAGCATCCACAAAAATTCCTTTTACCGTGGCTTCATCATATTAGAGAGTTTCTACAAATCATCTCATTAAATCATCACTATACTCCATTAATTTTAAAAATACTTGATCCATCCAACCCTTGTGAATATAGGAAGGACAAATACGTCCTCCAAAATCTATTGATGAGCTTTCAACTCTCTCCTTATGACATATCCTCCCATCTTAGTTCCATTTCCTACTTAGTATACCAATTTTAACTATGAATATTCAACTCAATCTCTACCTACCACCTTAATCTTCTCATATGACTTCAAAACCTTAGTTTCCATATATATTCTTACTACAACACCACACTGTAATTGGAAATTCCTCTTCAAATTTAGCTTTGGTAGAAACCAAGCTAAGGTTCTCACAAATTCTATAGGATTTCAAGTTTTAGGAATTGGAAAAATGGCAGGGGCAAAAATAATAATAATAAATAAAATATAACTCATGGCTTTGCATGTTGTAATTTTCATTAAATTCAGTTTAGGGTGGCATATTTGAAAAGTCTAGAGAAAAGATAGATTAAGCATACCCTCCCCCTAACTTAATTGGTGAAGTGACATCACTTCATGATGATGATTTGGAGGTGGTATAAGTGTGAGTTGATGGAATTGAATAATTTAATTATTCACATGCATGGAAGTTAAATGAAAAGTGCATAAATTTTTTAAAGAAAACTTGAATAATCATAATAGTATACCTCAAGTACTGTCGTGCAAAAATAACCATCGGTGGTGCATGAAAACTAAAATAACATATGCAATTATTGATTTGATGGGACAAATATTAATTGCAAGGTAATGAGTATCTTGGATGGTGAGTGGATACAATAAGGTAAATGTGAGTTGGTGATTTATTAGCTTTAAATATTTGAAATGAATGTGGGAAATGAAGTAATTATGCTGCGATACTAGGATGAATTGATGGATAAAAGAACATTTGGATATTATGAAAATGAATGCACATAACCTTGTAATAAATATGGCACCAAATGAATGAAATATTCTTTTCAATCATCAAACGTTGCTATGGATGCCTACAGTGTCGGGTCCCCATCAAAATGTGGGTAGTGTGAAGCTACAGGTCCCTACGACATTAGATCCCTTATAAATATGATTAAACAGGTCCCTTTTGAAGATATCTCGAGTATCATTATAACTATGTAGTGTGTGAATGTGGTGTTTAAATCACGAGAAATTATGCCTGGGTGATTTTAGGGGTCAAGTTATGTAACTCAACCTATGGATCACCAAACATGCTAGGCATGTCTCGAAGTACTGATGTATGGATTTGTGAATTATTTTCTATTTCAACTTTACTATGAGAACCATATTGCTAGATAAATGAAAAGATAAAGTAATCATGTTGCATTGGTTTCTTATATAACTTCAATCCATGTCCATTAAGAATAAGTGAGAACCGGGCTACATCAATAGTATGCAACTATATTGCTCCATTAGGGTAGACCTTGCTAATTTCATAAGGGCCTAGCGCCCTAGACTAGAATTTTCCCTTGAAATATTTATATTTGGAGTCATATAATAGAGCCCAATCTCCTTCAATGAACTATTTTGTCTTTATGTACTAATCATGCCATTTCATTTGTTGTTGTTGTATCACCTTTGTATGATGGACTACTTCCATGTGTATCTCATCTAACCCATTCAGAGAATGTAACCTTTCCTTTTGTGCCTCTATTAAATCCTTGCCCAAGTCAATTGTTGTACTCAATGTTTTATATTCAAATTCAATATGCAATACTACTATTTTTCCATAAACTAGGTCATAAGGGGTAAAACCTATTGTTATCTTCCATGTGGTTCTGTATGCCCAAACAAATTCTGGTAATTTGGATACCCAATATTTCTTATGAAGTTGTGCTATTTTTTTCAATATATTTTCAATATCCCTATTGGCGACCTCTACTTGACCATTAGCTTGAGGATGATATGGGGTATATTTCTTGTTCCTGATCTGATACTCATCCACCAATTTAGTAATTAAGTATAATTTGAATTGTGGTCCTTGATCGGTCACTATCTCTTTAGGTACACCGTACCTAGTTAAGATATCCTCATATAATAATTTTGCATCATTGCCATCTTTGGAAAATTCCAATGCTTTTACCTCTACCCATTTGGCTAAGTAGTCAGTGCATACTAATAATATCTTGTTGTCAAGATCTTGAAGGCTGTCCTCTTGGCTTCAAATTTTCCACAATAGGGTTCATCATGGAATTCTTTCAATATATCAAACACTTCATCCTCTCTAATGCATCTTCTCATAATGTTATCTAGGCCAGTGTAAAATAAAAATACAAAAATCCAAGAATAAGGGAAGCACTTGTGAACTAATTGTCTTTTCTCTCTTGGAGAAAAGTAACCTAGAATTTTCCTTGTTACCAAATAGTTAACTATATTATCATACCATGGATTGTGTACATTTAGGGAAAATAGATGCTCATCAGGAAAAGAATCATCAACCACCCCTTCTACTGATTGGGTAGGAAATCTAGAAAAAAAATCAGCAGCCACATTAGCCTTTTGGGCTTATCAACTATTGTTATGTCAGATTCTTGTAGTAACAAAAACCATCTTACAAGTTTCTCACCTACTACTGGTTTATTCATCAAGTATTTGATGGTTGTACGATCTATGTGTATAAACACTTGATAACAAGTAATGTAGTGTCTAAACTTGTTAATGGTGTAGACAATTGCAAGCATTTTTTTCTATCATAGTGTAGTTTAACTCTATTCCTTGGAGGTTTTTTATGACATTGTATATTGAATATTCTTTATTCCCTCTTTTTGGCCTAGGACTACTCCAATCAAAAAGTGTGATGCATCAGTGTGTATGTGAAATGGAAATGTCCAATTTGGACCTCTTAGAACTGGTGCATGAGTTAGAGTTGCTTTTAATTTATCAAATGAATTATGACAGTTTTTAGTCCAATCAAACTCACTATCCTTTGTCAATAAAATAAAAAAAGGTGCAACAATTTTATTGAAATCTTGGATGAATCACCTATAATAACTTGCATGTCCAAGGAAGCTTCAAACATCTCTTTGTTTCTATGGTACATGTAGGGTAGATATAATTTCAATCTTCTTTGGGTCAACCTATATTCCTTCACTGGATATAAAGTGTCCTAACACAATTCCTTGTGACATAATCATGAAAAAATTCTCATTACTAAGTGATAGATTATGTTCCTTGCACATTTTTAACAATTTATCTAGGTTATTGAGAGATTCCTCATAACTTTCACCTTAAGTGGTGAAGTTGTCCGTGTATATCTCCATACAATTATGTGAAAAATTAGAAAATATGTTGAGTACTGCTCTTTGAAAGGTAGTTGGAGCATTGCATGAACCAAAAGGCAAGAAACAATATGAATAGGTTCCCCAAGGGTAGGTGAATGTGGTCTTATATTGATCTTTTGGTGCAATTTTGATCTGGTTATAACCACTAAAACCATCAAGAAATGAAAAATATTTCTTCCCTACCAAAGAATCAAGAACTTGGTCAATAAATGGCAATGGGAAGTGATCTTTCCTTATGGAAATATTTAATTCCCTATAATCAAAATAGACTCTCCATTTCCCACCTTTCTTGGGAACTATTACCAATGGTGAAACCCATTTATTGTCTGATATAGGGTATATAAAATCGAAATATAAAATCTTTTGTAGTTAACCTTTCACTATATCTCTTAGAGCTGGATTCATGCATCTTTGTGGTTGTCTTATAGGTTTGTAGGCATCATTAATGCAATTATTGTGCATGCATAGATCAGGATCAATGTCTCTCATATCACGATAATCCCATGCACATGTAGCTGAGTGTGCCTGCAAAACTCATTACAAATAATTCCATTGTTCCTCAGTCAAGGTATTATTAATATTTAACATCCTCCTTGGCATAGCTTCCAACTACTTTGATGACTCTTGAATTGATGAGAGATCAAGGAATGGTATGATTGGTAAATGTTGTTGAGGGAGTAATGAATGAAATAGTTGTGATCTCTTCTGTAGAATCAGAAGGTACAATAATTTGCAAGGGGTCTTGTAGGCATATGAGGAAATCCTATTGATGTAGGCTCCTACCACAATCATTTTGGATTATATGAGCAATGAGATCATCTTCATCCTGGTCATCTAATAAGGGTCTATGCTCTATAGTCATCAGTGTCTGCAAAGAATAATTATCTTCCTCCTCCTCACCCAAATTGGGCCAAATGTCATGCTCAAGGTTTGCATATGGTTGGGAATGTGGATAAAGAACCAAGTTCTTTGTGATTTCCCCATTAAATATTATCATTTTACTAGATCTATAAACTATAAATGCATTGACTGTTTCGAACCAAGGCTTGCCTAGGATGAGTGGGTAACCTACTACAAGATTAACTTTGGGTTGCAATACTATGAAGTCTGCAAGGTATTCCTAAGAATCCAATGCAATAACTAGGTTTTCAATAATTCCTTCAGGCTTGACCATGGACCTATCAACTAATTTAAAGAAAATTTGTGTGGGCTTGAAGTTAATCAACTAAAGCAATTGCATTGTTTCTTTGGTCATGAAATTGATGGGTGCCCCCAAATCTATCAAATTGTTCTTAATGAGGGTCCCATTGATCTTAACATCCACAACTAGACTACCAGGATCAATATATTTAGGGATTATAATGTTTCACAACATGATATCAACAAGATTCCCCAAGACATGAACTACCAATGGATTTTTCTTTTTCCTACCTAGTTTCTTTAGATAGAGATCCCTTATTGTTTTGGTATAAATAGGAATGTCTTTGATAGCTTAGATAAGTGGTATTTTGATAATGAGATCTTTCAACTACCCTAAAAGGTTTGTCTCAACCTGTGTGTGAGGATTTTGCAAAGTTGGGCATTCATGAAAAGGTGGCTTGTGATTTGTGTTAGTTTGGGGTACCTGATTTTGTTCAGACCCCAAAGGTGGTTTATTTGAAGCTTCAACCACAGAGTCCTCATCCTCCATTTTTAATTTGGCGGGATGAAGTTCCAACAAGTTGTTTTCTTGATATGAGGTGGACATCACTCACCTCTACCCCATAAGTGTGGTATTGCATAGCTTCATTAGTATAAGCCTGCTGAACATGCTTAGTGTTAGGGTTAGGTGTAGGTTGGGCATGTATTTTCTACTTGGGTTGTTGGGATGCAATATTTGTTGGTGGCATTAGTGCTTATTGTTGTTGTGGAGGAGGGAGCATGGGTTGCTGATAGTTCATATTTTGTTGCTGCCATTGTTGGCCTTTTTACCACTGAGGCTATAATTGGAACCTTGAAAGTTTTTTTTGTGTCCAAGGATTTGGTTGTTGGTTCCATTTAGGTCGAGGGTTTCACCATTGAATATTTTTCCACTGGTTTTGATTTACTTTCCAGGGCTGAGAGTTCCAAGAATAAAATATTTGGTTGCCAATAGGAAAAGATGAATTAAATGTAAGGGGTTCTTGCAACATACCTTATCTCTACTGCTAAGGCCTCCTTTTTGCTATATAAAAGAGTTTTCCATCCTCCCATTTAATGGGTTGAAATTCAGGTTTCTCAACTTTATCCTGTTGGATGCTGGAAACTCTTTTACATTTACAATTTGCTTTTCTTTGCCTGTAGCTCATACAATATCCAGTAAGCATAGCTTCAACTTCCTCATACTTCTTCTTGATGTGTAGAGTATCTAGCTATGCTATCAAATGATTGATTATATCTTCTTTCATGTTGGATAACAAATTTCTCATCTCAACTTTTGAAACCCAAATGAATAATGGGAAAAAGGGGGTGAATTGTATCACTCTTCTTCAATTATCATTCAATAATTTCCTAGGAGTCCTAATTGGATTGACTATCAGCCTCACAAGGTGAGTCAATTCTCAACAAGGATGACCTAGGAGGGGGTTCTCTAATATTTTATGGGTTCAACACCAAGTAAAAACTTGGAAAAGAAAAATGAGCATTCAACTCACAAAACCCAATTATGTACGCTAAATGAGAGATGCAAATAATGAAATTATGCAACTGGAAGATATGAGTTATGTACCTGAAAAGTCTAAAAATGTAACAAGGATTTTGAAAATGTAAAAAATTTGTCAAAAAGTGCTATGGACGACAAAGACACCCTTACTATTGTCTTAGTCCCACTGCTATTTTTTGGGGTAGATGCAAAATCTTTAGATGTCATAACTGGATCTAAAATAATTTCTAAAAATATCCTTAGGAGGACTATGATGCCCTAGGTGGTGACTTAGTCTCATTTGGAATTTCTAGAATCTCCAAATGTGGTCTTGAGGCTTGATTTCTACTCTTACTTTTCCTTTGATCTCAAACTTTGAAACTTTTGGATTTTGCCTATAGATGAGTTTCTGTGAAGATGAAAACTTTGCAATGCAACTTTGCAAATTGAAAATTTTTCACTTCAAATGATCTTCAATTCTTCAACCTAAATCTACAATCACAAACATGCAAGAGGGGAAAATTTTGTTGATTGTTAGTGAATAGGGGTTTGCCTTGGTCAAACCCCTTGTTGGTAATTAAACCTTGAAATGAAATAGGATAATGAAGGGAAATGATGAATGGACAACATGGAATGCTACAACTCACCAAAGCCTTGTGTTAAAGTCTACAAACTTGTGTGAAATAGTTGCAATGGATATGGATTTTGAATCAAAGGAATGCTTGATAGATATGGACTTGAATTGCTTGCTTGAATCAAAACCATACATCACAAATGTTAGCAAATCAACACACATGATGCAAGAAGATCTTTGATATGATGCTTGATCAATTTCTCTTGAATGTTTACATTCTTAGATTGCTTGTTATCTTGTTATGAGAAAATGAGGTAAGAAACCTTGTATTTATACTTATCTATGCTTCATATCCCAAAATTACACCATACCAAGTTGACATATGAATTCAGTAATTAAAAGAGGCTAAATCCTACCAGAATTTGAAATTGAATCCCAAAAATACCTCACGAGGGACTAGGATGCCCTAGGTGGCATCTTAGTCCCAAGGCATGAAACTCTGGGCACAAAATCCAAAAAGGGACCTATTTAAGATGCATCAAAATCAAGGTTCCAAGACCTTTGGGGGACAAAGATGCCTTAGGTGGCATCTTAGTCCTAACCCAAAAATTAGGGATATTCAAACGTAATCGTTAAATTATCATCTATTCATTGGAGAATATCGGGATTAACCAAAAAAAAAAATAATTCATAGGGCTTGTAGATGCAAAATAAGACCAATTAAGACATAAATGAAGACAAATAAAGAAAGGTGGGCCCAAACAAGTGTGAAAATGAAAGGGTATGAATTTTACTACACTACATTTAGCCCCCACTTTAGTGAGAGGATGAACTTGCTTCAAACTCACACTAAAGTAGCCAACCATGCAATCAAGAGGGGTTCCAATGTACAAATGTTGGTAAGATAGGATGTCAATAATCAAGAGAGTGGCCACACCCCTTGGATCATGATCCTATGGAAAACCATCATAGGCACAAAAGAAAACACTTGTAGATGATATATGAAGCCATAACCATATCACATTAATCATACACTATCAAATATGGAAAAAAGCAAAAGAAAAAGGAAGAATGCAACAAATCAAGCTTTGATTGGTTGTCCAACACGATGGACCAGTTCTAGGATATTTTTCCAAAAAGGTTTACAAGTGGAATGTGTTGTCCACTATGCAAAAAGAATACATGCTCACAAGGGCTAGTGAAGCTAGTAATCCACTGGGTGAGCCCTAGGAAGTCCATATCATCATTATACCCCTATGACTATGATAAGGAAAAAAAGAAAATGTATGCTCACAAGGGATAGTGAAGCTAGTTGTTCACTAGGTGAGCCCCAAGGGACCATATCAAAGCAATACCTTCATGAATTTAATAAGGTAAAAAAATAAAATGCATGCTCACAAGGGCTAGTGAAGCTAGTTGTTCACTAGGTGAGCCCCAAGGGACCATATCGAAGCCATACCTCCATGACTTTAATAAGGTACAAAAAAGAAATGCACCAAGAAAGAGGGATGTTCGAAGGGGTTTTTCTTAGTTCATCTGAGGTCTTAATCTTAGGGGAAATCATTCCTAATGTCTCCAAGAGAGGACCAATCAAAGGATAAAATATTCACAACTTAGGGAATGCAGTGTGCCACATCACCACTAAGAGGAATGTAATATGATAAGATAGATCATGCTCTTGAAGGAAATTACCCCCAATGGCACCACAAAGAGGAAAACACATTGCATGAAGTAAGAAAACCACATCAAGGAACATGAAAATAAAATGAAAATGAAATCATGCCAAAATAATGTTAATGTATGCCCTAACTTTAAAGGAATTGCTAACACCATGCTATGAGCAATTACTTTAAGGTAGCCAAAAATGAAAAAGGAAAAGAGGGTTGCCCCTCAGAAATACATAAGGGATCTATGGATTCAAGGTTGGTATTTATCTTTGTTGCAATGATTTTAGAGAGCTTAGAACTATCATCATTCCCCAAATACACATAGGAGTGAAAATAAAGAAAAGCATTTTGGGTCAACATGGAAGAGACATAGGGTGTCTCGATGCCTTGCGTCATCCCAAAAAGGAAAACACAAGAAAATAAAATGAAAGAGGAAAGAATCTTATGACATATAGAAGAATGAAGGTACAAATAGAGAAATGCACATAGAGAGAGAAAAGTCAAACATAACATTACGAGGGATCACATTACACACATGCAATCACACAAAAGAAAATGAAAGAATGCAAAAGAATCGCAAGGCATAGGTGAGTCAACCTAAAGTAGGTCATTCACCTCCCAATCTTAGTCTATATAAGTGGAAGGTAGATAAAAATACCTATGGGGCAACAACAAATGTCTTACTAGGACAAGGCTATCTACTTCTTGCCCCCACTATGTGCTAGACAAGAATGAACCAAGGTAGGTGATGAGAAGAATCATGTAATAGTGAGAATGCAAAGATTCTACAACTATTACATGATAAATAAAGGAAGGCTATGTGATCACTTGATGGCAATCATTTCCATTGAAGTGAAAGTTTTGTAATACTAACTTAAATGCATGACACTCATTGATATTGTGTCTGACAGTTCGATGATATGCATAATGTGGGACTTTTGTATCTTTAGGATATAGTAATAATCTATTCATAGGTGGTAATGTTATTAGTTCTTTGTTCAAAAGAAATTGTAGTTTCCTCTAACTTTTCAGTGGTGGATGAGGGGGTTGTAACTTTTGTAATTTGTAAGGTCTTTCACATTTACTAGATTCACCAACTTCTCTAGTTGAAGGTTGAGGAATGGGACCTAAGGTGATTCTATCATCCTTGTCATTGTTGTGAGATATTGGTTGTTCTTTAGGAAGAAGGACATTCATATCAGGGGGAGAATCAAAGATAACCATACGATCACTACAAAGTCTTAGGTATTCTTGAGGTGGTCGTATATTACAAGGAGGATCTTGATACCCTAACTCTATTGTGTTTTAATTAGTTGATAGGTGTTCTAGGACTTGATGAATGTCATGTTCACTTGTATCACATCCTTGTTTCCTTAATATTGTGAATCCTTTGACATAGTTTTCTTCTATATTGACTGGATTTTTTGTTACTTTCTTATCATAAAATGGTTGAGTATTTGCTTGTTTAGAAGAACTAGGTTCACCTATTGTAGGGAACTTAGGTTCCAATTTTGCTTTGGTTTTAGGACGTAAGTAACCAAAAATATCAAGAGGTGGTATTGTAGATGGATTTGGTTGTTTTATGGATAGATAAAAGGATACATTAGCTTCAAGGTTATTAGGACAATCATTTAAGAATTTATTCATGCAGTCATCATCTTCTCCAATGATGTCAACATCACAAGGAGGGCATGCATTAGGAGTTGTGTGAGCATGAGTAAGTTCAATTTAATTAGGATAATTTTTGAAAGCATAGTTTCACACATCTACCAAATATTTCAAGGACATTCACAACTTTCCAAAGCACATATCCATAATGCAAGATTGAACAAATACACTAGAAATGAGATAACAATTTTGCAAACTGAAATAGAAAATTGAAGGCAGCCAACAGAAACACAGAAAAGAAATTTTAAACCCTAAAAATTGAAAAGTAAGAGTCAATAGGGGCTATGATGCTAGTAAGGGAATCTTTGTCCTATTGGCGAGATTTTGAAGTTCCAGGGACTGAAATAGGCAACAAACAACAGAGAGAGGATTCTGATCTAGAAACCCTGAGAGGGACTAAGATGTGGGGAAGGGCATTTTAATCCTAGTAGAGGTTCTTCTCAGAAAAACATCAAATTCTAGATTGTACATAGTGTTTATAGATTTCCTATTCAAGATACTGATGTTTGGAAATAAAAAACTATGTAAATGAATGCAACGAAAAGTAACTAGTGACAAGCAATTGAATGCAAAAGTGAATGTAACTTTTTTTAATTTTGAATGCAATAACAATGTTTCTAAATGCAATTAGGATGATGAACAATGCAATTTTTAGTTCTTCAATGAGATGAGATGATGCAAGAAAGAAAAAATGCAACCTATATGCACTTTCGCTAATGCAAATATAAGAAACCCTAGATGCAATTTCACTAATGGAAGATGTAATGCAAGAATGAATGCAATCTAGATCTAGGGCTTTAATGAACTCCAAATCAGAAAATGAATAATGGGAAAAGAGGGTGAATTGTATCACTCTTCTCAAATTATCATTCAATAATGTCCTAGGAGTCCTAATTGGATTGACTATCAACCTCACAAGGTGAGTCAATTCTCAACAAGGAGGATCTAGGAGGGGGTTCTATGAGCTTTTAGGGGTTCACCACCAAGCAAATGCTTGGAAAAGACAAATGAACATTCAACTCACAAAACCTAGTTATGTAAGCTAAATGAGAGATACAAATAATGAAATTATGCAACTAGAAGTTGAAATTGGATTTGAAATACTTTCTAAAAAATATCCTTGAGAGGACTAAGATTCCCTAGGTGACGACTTAGTCCCATATGGAATTTCTAGAATCTTTGAATGTGGTCTTGAGGCTTGATGTCTTTTATTCCTTCTTCTCTAATCTTATGCTCTGAAACTTTTGGATTTGGCATGTAGACGAGTTTCTATGAAGATGACAACTTTGCAACTTTTCAACTTTGCACTTCAAATGATCTTCAAGTATTCAACCTAAATCTGCAATCACAAACATGCAAGAGGGGAAAAAATTGTTGATTGTTAGTGAATGGTGGTTTTCCTTGGTCAAACCCCTTGTTGGTAATTAAACCTTGAAATGAAATACGATAATGAAGGGAAATGATGAATGAACAACATGCAATGCTACAACTCACCAAAACCTTGTGGCAAAGTCTACAAACTTGTGTGAAATGGATGCAATGGATATGGATCTTGAATCAAAGGAATGCTTGATATATATGGACTTGAATTGCTTGCTTGAATCAAAACCCTACATCACAAATGTTAGCACAACACACATGATGCAAGAAGATATTTGATATGATGCTTGAATCTTGATGATGGCCCCAAATTCTTGATGAATTTCTCTTAAATACTTAAATGCTTAGATTTCTTGTTATCTTGTTATGAGAAAATGAGAGAAGAAACCTTGTATTTATATTTATCTATGCTTAATATCCTAAAATTACACCACACCAAGCCGACATATGAATTCATTAATTAAAGGAAGCTAAATCCCACTAGAATTTGAAATTGGATCCTGAAAATACCTCAAGGGCGACTAAGATGCCCTAGGTGGCATCTTAGTCCCGAGGCATGAAACTTGGGGAATAGACTCCAAAAAGAGACCTATTTAAGATGCCTCAAAATTAGGGTCCCAAGACCTTTGGGGGAAAAATATGCCATAGGTGGTGTCTTAGTCCCTGCCTAAAAATTAGGGACACTAAAAAAAGATCATCAAATTATCATTTATTCATGGAGAATGTTGGGATTAACTAGAAAAAGATATAATTCATAGGGCTTGTAGATGCAAAATAGGACCAATTAAGACTTAAATGAGGATAATTAAAGCAAGGCAGACCCAAATAAGTGTGAAAATGCAAGGGTATGCATTTTACTACACTACACCTAGTAGATGACTTACCAAGAACCAATGTCCTATTATCTCTTGGCCTCCTTGTAAAGGTCCTGGAATAATTTCTATAGACCTTACAAATATTTGAAAATGACTGCTGAGAAATACCTCCCTAGCCAATGAGGTTCAAGGAATCCATACAATCTTCATTAACCCCTCTCAAAAATACTAACTTGAGAGATTATTCTAACAACTTATTATGGTGGATTTTCTTTAGAGAAAGATGGAATATTTCAACACAATCCTCTAAAGTCTTATCATCCTTTTTGTGTCATTTTGAATATTTCATCATTCCTCTTGTCAAGTGGTGCAACCATGGTAGGACAATCCTCAAAGAGAATAATTTAGACCTTGTAGCAAGGTTCACACAACATAAAGCAACAAAGAATATGGAGGAAAATGAAGATTCAAACATTGATATTATCATAAATTTCAATTGCAATCAGCTGGCAACATCCAAGCTTACAAATTCAGCTCATAGGCCTGATACAACATGTTCACAATACAATATTCCTATATGCTCCTTAATGCAAGCTAAAATATAACATCTCAAATATAATATTCTTCTAACTTACTTTTTAATGATCTATTACAATGATTTATATCACATCTTGAGATCTAGAATCATCCGCGTTGGCCAAAGATTATTACAATCTCTAATGAAAGAAAATGTAATGTGAACATGAATAGGTTGGCCTCAAATTTGAATTACTCCTCGGTGAATGCATAGGATGAAGTGTGGACCTAAATTAAGGTCAAGGAACACTCCATGGAAAAATTCAAAACACACCATAAGGATCTACAAGTTACAAGAAAGATTCACAAGTGATCGAACTAGTCATTAGGTTTGAAATTATTTTGGTGTCAGTTCAAGAAATTGCCATTAAATCCGAAAGTGATAACTTGTTGGAAAAATATCCAATTGCACTCAAATATTGGAATAAGTAAAATGAACATGTCCATGATGTAAATAGAGATCCACAGGGTCTGGTGAGAAAATATGATAAATCCACCAACTTGAACTAAACAAGAATTGAGCAAGAACAAAAAAACTGAAAGAAAATATTTTTGGTTGATGGAAGATTGCCAAGAACCAAGGATGCTCCTACATTAGACATCCGAGGTTATTGAAAAGTGAGTCCCTCACTTTTTTGGGGCTAAAGGAAAACCAAAACGGTCTACCTCAGCCTGAGAAATCCAAGAAGAATCCTCCACTAGTCTACCTTTCCACTTCACAAGATATTCTTTGTACTGTCTTCCACGAGTTTTCCTCCCATCTCCTATATCCAAAGTTTCTTCTATCTCATCTAATTGTTGTTTAGGAACTGGTTCTCCAATTTTACTTTACTATCTTCAACAAACTTTGCTTCATGGTACTGATGTAGATCTACAATGTTGAATGTAGGTGATATACCCATGCCATCCGGTAACTCCACTTCATATGCATTTCTTGAATCAATTTTCTTCAAAATCTTACAAGGTCCAAACTTCCTCATCTTTAGCTTATTGTATGTGACAACTGGGAATCTTTCCTTTCTCATATATACCATTACTTCATCTCCAACTTTAAACTCCTTATGTCTCCTCTTTTTATCTTCCTTCTCCTTATACTTCCAATTCATATCTTCCAATTGCTCCTTCACTTGAGTATGCACTTTCTTCATATGTTCTAAAAATTCCTCTACTTCTACACTCTTTTTATCTTCCATACTAATGTCTCTCAAATTGGATATATCTCTAGGATGAACTCCAATAACAATCTTAAAAGGTGTCTTTCTGGTACTTCTGTTCACTGAATTATTGTAAGAAAACTCTATTTGTGCAAGAACTAAATCCCAACTTTTGGTCTTCTCTCCAACCAAGCATCTCAGAAAATTTCCCAAACTCCTATTTACTACCTCTATCTGTCCATCAGTCTATGGGTGAAAAGTAGAACTCAACTTCAAATTTGTCTTTAACTTCTTCCAAAGTGTCCTCCAAAAATAACTAAGAAAATTTGTATCTCTATTTGAAACAATACTCCTAGGTAATCCATGCAATCTAACCACTTCCTTGAAAAATAAGTCTGCTACATGTACTACATCTATTGTCTTCTTACAAGGTATGAAATGTGCCATTTTTGAAAATCTTTCCACTACCACAAATATAGAATCATTACCTCTTTGTGTCTTCAACAAACCAAGTATGAAATCCATGTTGATATCCTCCAAAGGTCTCTCTAGAATTGTCAAAGGCTTATACAATCCAACATTTTTAATAATCCCTTTTGCAACTTGACAAACTCTTCAACTCTGCACAAATTTCCTAACATCCTTATAAATCTGTGGCCAAAAGTAATTCTCACTTACCAATGCTATTGTCTTATCAACTCCAAAGTGTCTTGCCAATCCTCCACTATGTTTTCTTTCACCAAGTTATACCTCATTGAAATTTGGGGTATACACAACTGATCTCCTATGAACAACATATCCTCCTAAATGAAATAATTGAACCACTGACTTCTATCCTCCAAGATTGGTTCTCTACAAGCTCTCAAAGGTTCTACAAAATCTGGGTTTTCCTCATACAAATTCTTCAATTCATCAAAGCCTAATACCTCCACTCTCATCTTCATCAGTAAATTCCTTCTCGTACTCAAAGCATTAGAAACTCTATTTGAATTTCCACTCCTATGCTTCAAAACAAACGTATAACTCTGCAAGAATTCTACCCACCTTATGTGTCTCTAATTCAACTTACCTTGACTATTCAAATATTGCAATGCTTGATGATCTATATACAACACAAACTCCTTAGTAAACAAGTAATGTATCCACTTCTTCAAGGATTGAATTATGGCATAAAACTCATGATCATACACTAAATATCTTCTCCTAGCATCATTCAATTTCTCAATTAAATAAGTTATTTGTCTTCCTTCTTGACTCAACATTGCCCCAATTGCATTTCCACTTGCATCACAGTCTACTTGAAATACCTTATTAATGTTTGGTAAAGCCAACATAGGTTGCTCAGTCACCTTCCATTTCAACAACTCAAAACTCTGGTTTGCTCCATCTCTTCTTATTGTTTTTGTCATAGGACTGCAAATAGAACTGAAATTCCCAATGAACTTTTAATAGAAACTAGCCAATCCACAAAATGATCTTACCTCTCCAATGCTATCTGGTGTAGTCCATTCAACAATTGCTCTTACTTTTTCAGGATCCATCTTCAATCCATCCATAGATATCACAAATCCTAGATATACTAATTCTTCCTTCATGAAACTACACTTCTTAATGTTTATCAACAACTTCTCTTCTCTCAACCTCTGCAAAACTTGTCTTATATGCAACAAATGTTCTTCTCTAGTCTTACTAAAAATCAAGATGTCATCCAAGTAAACAATCACAAACTTACCCAAGAAATTCTTCAATACCTCATTCATCAATCTCATGAAAGTACTTGGTACATTTGTTAGTAAAAAAGGAATCACCAACCACTCATACAATCCTTCATTTTTCTTGAATGTTGACTTCCACTCATCCCCTTCTTTGATTCTGATCTGATGATATCCACTCTTCAAATATATCTTTGTAAAGTATCTAGCTCCACTCAAACAATATATAATGTCATCCATCTGAGGAAAAGGAAATCTATACTTCACCATGATCTTTTTATGGTTCTAGAATCTCTACACATCCTCCATTCTCCATCCTTCTTAGGTGCTAATACAAGTACTGCATAAGGACTTAAGCTTTCTTTGATCAAACCATTCCTCAAAAAATCTTGCACTTGTCTATTCAACTCCTCATTCTCTAATGGTGTCATCTAGCATGCTACTTTATTAGGAAACATAGCTCCAAGAATCAGATCCATGCAATGACTAATACTCCTCACAGGTGGTAATCCATCAGGTACATTATCTAAAATTATTCCTCATACTCTGTTAGCAACTCCTTTGTCTCCTTTGGTTTCTCTTCTACATACTTCAAGTCTTCAACCTTCTTAGGAACCAATGCATAACACATGTTCTCATTTCTCAATCCATCTAGAAATATTTTTCCACCAACCAAGAAAATTCTAGCACTCGTACAAACCCCACCTTTAGGAACATCTTCCAAGGATAACAAAGTCTACTTCATCCCATTGGCAACAATAGTATATGTAGTCTTCTTTCCATCATGAACAACCTATCTATCATACTACCAAGGCCTTCCCAACAAAGCATGGCATGCATCCATAGGCATGATATCACACAAAACTTCATCATGGTAGTTTCCTATCTTCAATTTCAACAAACATTGTTCACTTACTCGTATCTTATGCTCATCTTGAATCCAAGCTATCTAATTGGTCTTCAGGTGTTTCAATATTTCCAACTTCAATTTGGTCACCATTTCTTCAAAAACTAGGTTTTCAGAGCTTCCACTATCAACAATCACTCTACAACATTTACCAACTACCTTGCATCTAGTCCAGAACAAATTCTTTCTCTTCAACAGTTCCTGCCCCATCTCACTTTGACACAATACTCTTCTATTCACCAAAAATTCTCCATCTTCTAGTTTATTAGGTGATCGGACATGATCTTCCTCAATAAAGGTTGTTCTTCTATTGTTTTTTTTTCTTTCTACTTGTCTCTCCTTGATTGCGTTCAAATGCTTTGTGTCCTTCTCCACCACATTTAAAATAGGTTCCTCTGAGTAATCTTTTCTCCTTATCATCTTTTCTATAATCCTCATTCTGATAACCACCATATCATCCTCTTTAGTAAGAGTTTCCATCATCTCTACAGTATGAATTATCATTCTTACTATCTTCCTTATCTTTATTTTGATCTGCAAAAGATCATCTTCCACCTCTTCCTCTCTATTTATGCTCATGTCTCTTATTCAACTTCTCTCCTTCTTTTAGGGCACATTGATATGCCTCCTCCATACTTTGCAACTTAATCAAACTGATCTCATCCTATATAGATGGCCTCAAACCATCCACATATCTAGCTAGTTGCTTGATCTCATCCTTCAAATGTCTAGATATGATATTCAACTTGTAGAACTCTTCAGTATACTCTATCACACTTGAATCCTTCTGCTTCAAACTTTGCAGCTTCTAGAACAAACTGATCTGATAGTCTGTAGGCATAAAATCTGCTTTCAATTTATTCACCATCTAATCCCATGATTTTATCTTCTCCTTTCCTCTTCTTTTCCTATCTATCTACAAATGTTCCCACCAAAGGGATGCATGTCCTTTCAACTTTGTACAAGAAAATTCTACCTTCTTATCTTCAATGGTACCTTCAAAATCAAAATACATTTCAATCTTTGTTATCCAATCTAGCAATTCATCTGAATCCAACTTACCTCTATAATCTAGTGGATTGAAATGTGGCTTAGTATTTTCTCTAGTTAGGGCTCTTATGAACCTCTCTTCTCCTTGATCCAGGCTAGTTGATCTTCTCTTTCCCTTTCTTGTTGTACTTCTACCTCTTCATCACTCACATCATCAATTGATCGACCTCTCTTCTGGACCATTTCAACTGCATCTAATCTCCTAGATTCATACATTCATATTATAAGAAATTTCAATTACAATCACTTGACAACATCTGGGCTTGCATATTCAACTCATAGGCCTGATACAACATGTTCACAATACAATATTCCTATATGCTCCTTAATGTGAGTTGAACTCAAACATCTCAAATATGATATTCTTCTAACTTACTTTCTAATGATCTATTACAATGATTTATATCACATCTTGAGATCTAGAATCATGTGCGTCGACCAAAGATTATTACAATCTCAAATGAAAGAAAATGTAACATGCACATGAATAAGTCAACCTCAAATCTGAATTACTCCTCGGTGAATGCATATGATGAAGTGTGGACCTAAATTAAGGTCAAGGAACACTCCACGGAACAATTCAAAACAAATTGTAAGGATCCATAAGTTACGAGAAAGATCCACAAGCAATTGAACTAGCTGTTAGGTTTGAAATTATTTCGATGATGGTTCAATAAACTGCCATTAAATCCAGAAGTGATAACTTGTGGGAAAAAGATCCAATCGCTCTCAAATCTTGGAATAAGGAAAATGAACATGTCCATGATGTAAACATATATTCATAGGGTCGATAGTGAGAAAATATGATGAATCCACCAACTTGAACTAAACAAGAAAAAAAAAATTGAAAGAAAATATTTTTGGTTGATGCAAGATTGCCAAGAACCAAGGATGCTTCTACATCATCAACTCCTCTATGGTACTCCTAATACTTTTCCAAAACTAATGTCTTCATGGTGTCCCAGTCAGGAACAACATCACTTCCTAATCCCATAAACCATCTCAAAGCTACATCTTTGAGAGTGGTAGGAAAAATATTTAACCTATGTGCATCATAAGTATCATCATAACTTCTACATAAGACATTAAATTCAATGAGAAAAGTATCTGGTTCTTTAGTCATTAACCCATAGAAGACTAGCAAGATCGAAGGAGGAATGTTCTTTAGTACTGTGTCCCTTTCTTGATCAATAATAGGAAACCCAAATGTTGGTCGGGCATCATCATCATCTGTTGCATCACCCATGGTGTGATATGCCCCTTCTATATGTGTGCTAGAAGTTAGTGAAAAGGAAATTTCTTCTTCAATGGTACCTTAGCTCTGAGTACTAGGTTCACCAATTTCTGCAATAGCTTCCTAGCATGTAGAGGGAAGGAACCTACCCAAGGGATATCTCCACCTCTTCATACATAAAATATGACTTTAGATTCAATAGGCCTGCAAAATGTTATAGCTTGATGTTGAAAAAGGTGGTATCTAATAGTCCTAATGTTTGAAAAGGGAAATTTTGCTATGAAAAACTATTAAAATAAGTCTATGAAGATAGCACTATCCCCAACAATAGTGCCAAAAATGTAGAGTCTAACCTAATGGTTTGTAAACTTGGTGGAATCCACTCAATTCAAAGGGTCAACTAACTGAACAGTCCACTTCATACTGCTTAAGACTACATTAAATCATAAAATAAGGTGTGTAAGCTTATGATGGTGTAGCATTATATATTCCTTCATGGAATTAAATTACCTAAACTATCCTTTTGAAGTTATTCTAATTTCTAGAATTTCACAAAACTGTAAAACAGTAAAAGTATAAACTAAAACTATGTTCTACAGGTACCTATAGTAAAGGTTGTGATTAAATTATTGCTAATGAAATGGTATTGTATTAATTGAAGACTTGATAAAGATTACTGAGTCAACTAATCTATCCTCCAAAGTATTACTAATAATCATTACATGTATGCTCCTAAGTATTCACTCATAATAAGAAAGAAATGAGATTCTAATTAGCTTGCATACAATTCATGAACAATGGTAAACTAATATTAACTATCAACAGAAATAAATAACAGAAAGGTGAAGGGAAGAACAATGCCTTGAGTGGCCTACTCAAGTAACTATTCCCACCTTAAATAAACTCAATATAACTAATAGATTTCATGCATCCCATGAATCCATCTCCATTTATTGCATAAGATGAAATATTACAAAATAATCTTGCACAAATCATACTCAATCATTTTGTAGATTCATGTTTCAATCTAATAATAACAGATAACATAAATTGTGAACAACCAACTAGCTAAACTACAAACTCAACCAACATTTATACACAAATTGAGGGAGTCTTTATTAAAAGAAACAATTTAACTGAAATCATTAACTTCACTCCCAGATATCTAGAGGGTGGATTTAAGATTTGGAATTATTCAACCTACAACTAAAAAGAAAGAGAATCCTATAAAAAATAGAACTCTATCAAAACATAATGCATGCAATCATATGCCCATTTTTCAAAGTCCCATATAAGAAATACCTCTTCTTTAAAATTTATTAGTCAATTATGATAATGTGCATTCTATCTTCATTAAATGGCTTCAACCAATGATCACCACATTCAACTATTTCTACAGTTTCCCCTATTTCGGTATCCAATGCCCCTTTTTCTACAGGTTCACTCTGCAATGGTTGTGTATCATGGTTCCTCCTTTTGTTGCAAACAAGTTATTTTCATGAAACACGTACACAAGGATAACCATCATAATTACACATACTTTCCTATCAACATTCCCATACACATATTCATATAAACCATTTAATGCTAATATATTAAACCATAATTCCATCACCATGTTTTTGGGTCTTAGGTCTGCATAATAGATATAGAAAGGATAGTATGATATGGAATATTGTTAGAAAGTATGTTTAAAATTATCTTAAAGTTTGTATTAAACCAACAAAAAACAAGCTATTATCTAGACCTATCACCAATGATGACTGCCTATTTTAGATTCATTCAAAAATGGTGAAGCTATCTCTAGTTCATGGGAATTCATGACAACATGCTATATGGGGATAACAAAGAAGGTTTTTACATCGAATTGGATATGCAAGCTTACTATGGCGAAATGAATGAGTCCCTTAGTTGCAAAATGGAAAATATGAGAAGCATGTCTCGATCCTTAAGTGAAAACCAAAAGGTGGCACATTTTTATCATGAAATAATAAACATAATGGATGCATCTAATAGTGAAAACCTCTTTGATGCATTGAAGGATGAGAGATTCAATATTCCCCTTAGTGTGATACATCAAGAAAAGTTAGCAATGCTTGCCGAGAAATCCAATCGAGTAAATCTAGGGATAGATGAGGCACCTCAAATCGCTTTCTATGTAGAATCACTCTTAGATGAAGATAAAAATAACTTGGTATCTTTCTTGAAGGAATGAAAGATAAATTTTGCACAATCTTATGCAAATATGTTGGGTCTTGATCCTAAAGTAGTTTTCCACTAGATCTTGTAGTTTATCCTCATGCTATTTACCAGTAAGGAAAAAGGTGAGAAAGATGCATCCATAGATAGCATTATTGGTCAAACTATATTTGTAGAAGCTTCTTCACATGATATTTTTCTAGCCAATAGATTATCCTGAGTGGGTTTAAGACCTTGTACCAATCTCAAAACCCATTGATGGCATTAGAATATGTACTAACATTAGAGATATAAACAAAGCATCTCCCAAGGATGACTTTCCTCTTCTAAATATTGACATCATTGTAGATTTGATTGTAGGACATGCGATGCTTTCACTCATGGATGGCTTCTTAGGATACAAGCAAATCATGATTGCCAAATAAGATCAACATAAAACAACATTTACATGTCCAGGGGGAACATATTGTTGGAACCTAATCCCATTCGGTTTGAAGAATGTTGGAGCTACCTATCAGAGAGAAATGACATTAATCTTTTGTAATGTCCCCTTATTAAAATTAGGCTAGCTTGACCTAGAAACATAAAATGCACAAGTTAGGATAAGGGATTTTGTATTTACCAATCAATTAAATTGTAAATGAAACCTACCTTTAGGACCTACACACATCATGCCTAATGAACAAATACCACACAGATCCTTGATCATAGTTAGATTAGATAATTTAGGTTGTACATATTAATAATAAGGTAGATGCATTACTATCCTAGTGTATTTAATGAAAACATCTCATCCTTATATAACCTATTACTATGTATTGAATATATTTTCACCCTTCCCTCTTTCCCAACCTCAGCGAAGGATGGTAGAATTATTGTGCCAAGGGCGTGTGAACAGTCTCCAAGTGGACTCCCCCAAGGTTTCCTACCTATCTTGGGAGCATCCATCAAGTGACTGAATTACCCACATCTCCCTCCACAAACTCCCTATCCTCAATTAGGTATTAGTGAAAGTGGGTATGCTCAAAAATTCATTCTTATATTAAAGAATCATAATTGTTTATAAGGTTCAATAATTGCTGCAAGCATCATTATTGGATATATATATATATATATATACACACACACATATTTTATTTTCCAATCACCTATGATGTATATATGAATCACAATATATATATCTAAATATATATTTATCAATTATTAACATGTCATTCAAATTCTCAATATATTCATCCATCATAATATATTTAAATATATTCATAAATCATCATTTATTTAAATATATTTATAAGCATCACTAACATTTGAATTAGTTAATACAATATTTGATATTACACCTAAATCCACTATTCTTACCTTCTACATACATATGTAATTATGGAATTTTATTCAAATATATGATTTAATACTTACCTTTCTACTTTAACACTCATAAATATTATATACCAGATTCCTTCCGAACCTCCTTCCTTGATTTGCATGTATCATAATATATTTATATTTTTTTATAGAACATATCTCTATCGATAATTCCTTCCTTTAAAATCTTCTTATATATTCTTTCTTCTCTCCCCTCCTTCAGCCAATGATTGATTCTTTCTCAAAATCTATTCTTATTCTTATTCCTATCCCCTCCTTTCTTCCCCCCTATAAAACCCGATCTTATATCATCTCCTACTTTGGAGAAGGGATGCGATCCTTTGGAGAGTCATACTGTTTGATCACTACCTTTTAAGGGATAATTTCTTTGTTAGCTAAAATATAGTAAGTATCACTACCTTCCCGAATAAAGATATTCACTACTTATTGTTTCTATCTATGGGTCTTCTTGTTGTTGACTAGATATATATTTTATATTAAAGGTTTTTCTTTAAATATATTTAATTTTATTATTATATTTGTTTTCTTTCTTTTTTATCTCTTTTGTATGGTATTTAATATTTTTTTATGTTACCAATATTTACATTTATAACTATAATATTATTTTGATAATTATAATTATAATAGTAATATTTAAATTAAAATTATTTATATTTATATTCTAATATTTATTCGACTTTGTTATTTTTATTTCAATGTCTCATATTTAGCATTATAATTTTTAGGGACATGAAATCTTTCATGACATGATGCACAAGACTTTAGAAGACTATGTGAGTGACATTTTAGCAAAGTCAGGAACAAGGAAGGAACATCTAGAAGTGTTAGGGCCAATATTTGATAGACTCAAAGAGTACAATGTGTGATTGAATCCAAAAAGTGTGTCTTTGGCATAACATCAGGTAAATTCTTAGGATACATTGTGTCATAGAGATAAATTGAGATAGATCTAGCTAAAGTCAAGGCAATCTTGGATATGGAACAACCATAGGCACTAAAGCAATTGTGAGGTTTACAAGAGAGGTTGTAGTCTATCAACAAATTTATAGCACAATTGGTGGATAAGATTCATCACTTTTCTCACCTTCTTCACAAGGGGATAGCCTACAAATGGGATGAGAAATGTAGCAAAGTATTCCAACAACTCAAAGGTTACCTACTAATACCTCTTATCCTTATGTCTCCAATACCAAAAAAACCTTTGATTTTGTATATCTCGGCTAGATCAACAACTTTTGGTGCTCCTCTTGCTCACCATGATGAAATATGGAAGGAGTGAGCAATTTACTACATCAAGATGACTTTGGTTAGGTATGAGTTGAATTACTCATTCATTGAAAAGGATTTCCTAGTAGTGATGTTTGCTTCACAAAAATTAAGGTACTACATGTTTTCACACCAAGTAAATATTATCTCTAAGATAGATCCATTGAAGTATTTGCTACCCAAAGCTACTTTCACAAGATGAATGGAAAAGTGGGTAATGATCCTCACAAAATTTGATATAGAGTACGTGGATCAAAAGCCTATCAAGGAGCAAGATATCACAGATCAACTGGCAGAGGCATCATGACATCTTTACTTACCTACACAAAAGTATCATCCTATATGGAATTACTCTGAACCTTAGAAAAACCTTAATCAAAAGAGCATCTCATTTTGTTATCCTAGGTGATACCCGTTATCATCAAAGTGGGTGAGTGCAGGATCATGGAGGTCTAAAAAGTGGTGATATGACAAAAAAGTCATTGATGAATTTTTTTAATCCAAATTTGATGAAATGAAAAGGGTTTATTGAGAAAATTGCTAGCTTTCCACAATTATAAGATATGCCTTATTTTTATTTTAATATCTATATTTATTATTGATTTTCTACATGCTTTATCACTAAAATTCTAATTAATAGGATGATTGAAAAATATCTATAATTCTCAAACGATTTCACAAATTTTGAATATGAATGATGTGACACATTCTATGCTTCCCATACTATAAGAGAAAATAAAATAAAATTGAATTTCATCATTTTTTGACCAAGTTATGGTGGTCAGACAAACAAGTTTTAATATTTTTAAAAAGTTCTAATAAAAAATTCATAACTATTTACTTGCAAAAAACTTATAAAAAATAATGTGGCACATCCAAGCATGTGCCCTCTACTTATATTAAAATTTAAAAAACCAATTATTATTTTTTTCTTGTGCTTAAGTTGGTCATACATACACCTACTTTTCTATTTTTTCCTAAAAATTAAGTACTAGTATATTGAAATTTCAAATTTTCACCAAATAGATTTATTTTTTTCCAAAAAAATGACTAGTATCTTAGAAACTACATTCAATTTTCAACAAATTTTGTTCTTAAATATTTTTCAAATCATGTTAATAACCTATTCATTTTTTTTATGTCAAGTTACCTAACTCTTTTTTTTTTTTAACATTCATTGCCACTTAAGGGCCTAGTTTGGACCACCATGATCCTACATTGACCCAAGTCTCAAAGGGACATTATTGTGATGTCTTAACCAAGAGGAAGCTTTGACTATGTTGAAAGAAGTACAAAGAGGAATCTATGGATCACATTCAAGTGGCATGACCTTGGCTAAGAAACTATTGAGGATAGGATATTACTAGCCTACCATGGAACATGGAGCTCATCAATATGTCAAAAAGTGCATGCAATATCAACAACATGGGGACCTCACCCATGCACCTACTCAAGAACTTCAACCAGTCACTACACCTTGTCCTTTCTCATAGTGGGGACTCGACCTCATAGGAAAGATCACCCTACATCATCTAACGGTCATAAGTTTATCATTATAACCATTAAGTATTTCACAAAGTGGGTTAAAGTGATATCTATGACCTACATCATGGGAAACCAAATATCTAAATTAATTCTAAACTATCTCATTTGTAATTACAGAATTCCACAAGCCCTTATCCTAGACAATGGAACACCTTTCAAAAATTATAATTTCTATTAGTTATTCCAAAGGTTCAATATCCAACACTGGTTTTCTACCCCATACTTTCCCTAGGGAAATGGTCAAGCTGAGGCTTCAAACAAAACTATCCTAAAGATTCTCAAAAAGATAGTCAATGAAGTTGGTCATGACTAGCATCTACAATTGAAAACCACCTTGTGGGCCTGTAGAACTATACTTATTCACATGCCTATACATGCCACACCATATTCCCTAGTTTATGGAACTGAAGCTATCCTACCTATCAGTCGATCTCCCATCACTGAGAGCATCATTGCAAAATATCATTATCAATGAAGAATATAGAGTGGCCAGATTCAATGAGTTAGAGATAATGGATGAGTGTCACCTAGAAGTTTTGAATCACTTACAAGCTTATCATAACTGACTCAAAAGTATAACACACCCATTGTTCTACATAGTAATTTTCTTGTGTTTTACCCACAAGTGAATAGTATACATCTAACCTTTAAGAGAAATAAAAAAAATCTTTTCCTTTGAATAATAAATGCACATTTGAAACATATTTCAAATTTTCCCATTGCATACAAAAGAATTCTTTTCATTAATTCAAGTAATGATGATACATAATTCCCATATGAAATTTCATATTTACAATTCCCATAGAGATGGATCCAAGTTACAATACATAGCTTAAACAAGCTTACATAATATATAAAGTACAAATGGTCTAGGTACGCCCCCTCAAATCTTGACCACCAACTGATGAGGAGAAACACCACTCAAACACTTTTCTGCCAACCACAGACTTACTATAGTCCCTCACACATCTACCTAATTGGTAAGGTGTCCCTAACCTTCGATGAAGAGATCGGTTTGGTAACCTCATAATACTAGCCTTTTCTAAGCATGGTGTTGTGTCCTACATATCTAGAACTAACATATATAGTGGCTACATCCTACATGTATGAATATTTATGTCCAGTATGTAAACCCAAATCATAATGAACTGACAATGTAAATAATGACTACTTATACTACTTTGTCCAAAGTATTCATCACCCAAAATTTAGAGTGGACATCACACGCTCACCCAACTTCCTAGCTCTTTTTGGTTTTATGACCATTCATACTCTATATCTAGGTTACCCCCTTTCCCATGGATACAAAAAATCCTAGGAGTAACCCGCTTAACATCTCATAATCAAAATTATTTTTCTACCAAAGTGATTCTAGCAACCTCTGACTTTATGGTACGTACATTTAGTATAGACATCCTACATATAGTGATGACAACTACGTATAGTATAAAACATTGCATTAATAAAAGAATCCCATATATAGGGTACATACACATATATACAATATAATTCAATATGATAGGTTTCTACAACATAATGAACAACCAAGAAACATGTAATCATGTACAAGCATCACAACATATTCAAAAGCATTCTTTTTCAATAACGTAAAAAAAACTATTTAACCTTTCCAACATAAATGACAAAGACATAGAAGCTAGCATGCTTGTATAATGATCTAATTGATTTAACTCCCTTCCAAGATTTATTCCTAAAGCTCACTTGGTATTTCCTCCGAGATCAACTTAATTTCCCTCTTCTAACCTCTCACTAATTCTCTCAACAATCACAAATACAAAATAGAAATAAAAATCTCAAACTCACAAGATCTCAACTCACTAACTTAGAAATCACAACAAAATAACATAAAGATAATTGGATTAAAAAGTGTAGAAATTGGTAGAATGAGGACCTCTATTTATACTAAATTGTGAGCAACCAAAGGCTACAAACAAGTTAATATTTCTGACACCTTTCTATCCTCATGCAACGACTCATTAAACTAACTTACAGGTTTGCAACACATAACAGTCCTATCCATTTAAATGGCTGATTCGACTTGTTATAAGGGACAACAAGACTCTTTTACTAAGTCAAATGAACATAAAGCTCAATACTAAGTTTCTTTAATCAAATTCCTTCTCATGCTTCTACCAAGTTTACTCTTGACTGAGTTTCAAGGCTATTCATTGCTTAATTGAGCTTATGCACAACTCACAAAATTCTAATGCATTACATCCTATTCTAAGTTGGTGCCACATTTCATATACTGGTGCCCATGAGAATGGTGCAGTTTTAGATTTCTTATACATTTGTTTAAATATGCATTTATTTCCTATTTTAATATTTACACAGTAGCATCATAACTCATGTGTGCCTCTTATCTTGTTGACTTGGTCATTGGTTTACTTTATGCATAGGTTTCACTTTGCTATGCATTTATATGGTAGTGCTTTATGCTTCATTTAAAGTGTTGTGCAAACATGAGAGACCATGCTCTGTATTGTGCTATATGAATATCACAAATGATTTCAACTTATATTATATATATGTATATATATCCATTGAAATATATATATATATATGTATATATGTATCGATTGAAATATATATCAATATATACTAATTTGTATTCATTTTATTAAGTTATGAAATACATTAATTGTCAATTATCAAACATATATAAATATATAAAGAACAATTTACTACATATATATATATATATATATGTGTGTGTGTGTGTGTGTGTGTGTGTGTGTGTGTATATATACACACATGATTATATATAAATATATATGCAACTATATTACTTTATACATACATACATACATACATACATACATATATATATATACTATATATATACATATACACATTATCATTTTAATATATTTATAAAAACACCCATACTCATAACCATCAATTGACATATATACACTAAGTGCATATATATATATATATCACCTTAGTCTAATCAATATTCCCATGCATATGGATAATCCCTCCATGAGCATGCATAGGTATGTCTACCTACATATACTCATGTATGCATTCACACACATGTATACTATAGACACTCAAAATAGGACTTTCACTCAACATTAGGACCTAATCATATTCCTCAATCACAACATTCATAGGACAAGATCAACACAACATTCACATCTAAACAAAATATTACTTACCTTTTCCTAGAACTAACTTGACTCGACATAGACCAACTAGGGAGTGAGTGTGTGAATGCTCAGTTAGGCTCATTAAGGTTTACTAGACCACGTTCTTCTCCTGGGTGATACTTCCCCACTCTTCTGGAGGTTTGAACTTGTTCTTGCACTCAACTTAGCACATCATAATAGTAGTTTTCCAATCACAACATAATCATGTGCAACATACATTTCATAGTTAGAATCATTATAAAATATAAAAATGCATCAATATTTCATTCATTATATTTCCATTCAAGATTCATTGAACATATTCATATGAAGATTCATAAAACACATTCATATAAAGATTCATAAAACACATTCATAGAAAGATCCATAAACTCATTCATATATTCAAGCAATTTAACCAAACAAGGTAATAGGAAATAGGTAATATCACTCAGGGTGTAACATATTCCCCCCTTGTGAATCATTATCCCTGATGATTATTAAGTATCAAAATGGACATACATAAAACCTAAAACATCATTAAAGCATCACATTATAAAACATCATTGGTTTCAAGAGTTTTCAAAATCTAGCAAGTTTTGTGGAAACTTTTTCTTTATCTCAACATAGTCTTCCCAAGTGGTAGAATCTCTGGCATACTAATCCCATTGGACCTTGCATTGTAGAATCTCTCTATTACGTAAGTGGGGCTTACATGTTCCAAGCACATTGAGAGGCTTGATTATTACCACTCCTCAATATTGTACCTATAAAGCAATCCTATGCATAATAGGATTTATCTCTTCAAGAACCTCCAAATCATAAGGTTTTAGCTTCCTTGACTCATAAGCTATGACTTGCCCCTCCTATATTAATGATCCACCCAAACCTTCTCCTGAAGCATCAATAATAACAATAAAGTTACCATCTAGATCTGGTACCTTCAGTATCAAATTCATAGTTAACTCTTCCTTGAGTAGATCAAATACTACTTGGAAATTCTTTGTCCACTTCAACTTCTTACCTTTGTCAAGAAGTGATGGGAAAATCTATTCTAGAAAATTTTGCAACAAACTTGCAATAATACCCAACGAAACCTATAAAAATTCTAACTTTTGGCACATTCTTAGGCACCGACCATTCAAGAACCACTTTTATCTTTGTTGGATCAACTATAATCCCTTCAGCTAAAGTTTCATTACCTAGATATTGTACCTCTTTTTGGAAGAAGGTACACTTTGAGAGTTTCCCATACAATGTATTCTCTCTCAATCATTGAAGTACAATCTCTACATGCTCGTGATGTTCCTCTTCATTCTTGGAGTAGATTAGGATGTTGTCCGAGAAGAAAAATGCAAACCTTTCCAAGAAGTCTCTACATACATTGTTCATTAGGTTCATGAAGGTCGTTGGTGCATTCATGAGTTCAAAAGGTAGGACTGTGAACTTGTAATGACCATATCTATTCTTGAAAGTTGTCTTGAAAATGTCTTCGTCCTTGATTCTTAGTTGATGATATCTAGAACATAGATCAATTTTTTAAAACACTATTGCTCCCCTATCTGATCAAAGAGATCATTGATACATGGCAACAAATAATTATTCTTTACTATTTCTTTATTAGAGAATTGATAATCAACATACAAGCATATTGTACCATCTTTCTTCTCTATGGAGATCATTGGCACTCCCTAGGGTGAAACACTAGGTTTTGTTAGTCCTTTAGACAAAAATTCTTCTAATTGTACCTTCAACTCCATCAATTATATTGTGATCATACTATATGGTTCTTTTGATATAGGTTTTGACCTAGGGACTATGTCAATGGAGAAATAAAACACTCTCTTGGGAGGAAATCTAGGTAGTTCATCTAGAAATACACCCAAAAATTTCCATAGGAAAAGATATTTCTCTATTTCTACTTTCCATGTTTCCAACACTTCTCCTTCTTTGACTTCATGGGAATCTTGAGGTTCATAATACATAGCATCATCTTGAATAACGAGTTCCTTGTATTCCTCAAATTTCTCCATTTTTACTATGAAGAATTGACAACCTTTCTTTTTCACCCTATGCATTTGCATAACTGAAATTTTCCATATTTTTACTTCTCTAGGTTTTCCTTGCAATGAAACTTGGTTACCTAGATCATCTAAGAATTCTATGGTCTTAGCATTGGAATCCACTTTGGCCCTCTACTTCCATAGCCAGTTCATCCCTAACATGACACCATAAGAACCTAAGGGGGCTACATACAAATTTACCTCCATAGAGAAACTTGCAGGTTCAACCCTTGCTTTGAATAGACATTGACTCACCTCAACTGTTGTCTAGTTTGCATACTCAACAACCCAAGATTTTTCCATAAAACTGACCTTTCTAGACATTTGACTTACTATTCTAGGAGAAGTAAATTTTTTTGTGGCACCAGTATCTATTAAAATTGAGATAGGAATGATAGACAAAGTACCTGAGACTTTTATCAGAGTAATTTGGTACTCAGCTTGTTGGTTGTCTATTGCAGCATGTATCCTTTGCTAGAATGCAGCTTGTTGTAGAGGAAGAGAATTCCCACTTGGTTGTGATTCCGTTGGCTTGTTAGGGAACCAATTAGCAAAGTGATCTCCCCCACATGTAAAACATCATTTTAATAGTCCCCTTCTTTTCACAGGTCTTCCAAAGTTACTAAAATTTCCACCAACATTGTTGTTGAAGTTGTTATAGTTGTTGTTGCTTCCTCTTCAATATCTTCTTAGTTCATTCCATTTTTTTTGGGGCCTTGTGTCTCCTTGATTCTAAATTTTTTTCCCTTCATTAGGCCTCTTTGAAGCTTGATTATCCTACACCAAATTAAACTTTATATGCCTTTCTCAATAGTTTTAAATAGACTTAAGATTTTTTTCCAAATTAATAGATTTTTCATACAACAAGTCCATGGTTGTAGGACCATGCATGTATACTTCCCCACCTATTTGGGCATTAGGACCCATAATAAACTTCCTTATTCAGAAATTCTCATCATTTTGGTACATGGGTATGCACCTTAGGAGGTGAGTGAACTTTTCCCAATATTCAATCACTGAAGAATCTCCCTGTTTCAGATTCAGGAAATCAATGAGATTTTGATTGTAGAAGAGTTATGGTAACCACCATTTCTAGAAAATATCTACAAAATCACTCCATGTCAGCCTTAAGGAACTAATCCCTAGCCCCATCTTCTTATTCAAAGCTCCCCATATGGCTTTAGTGACTTTAGAGTAATTTCTAATCTCAAAGTACTTTTCCATATCCATAAGCTATGCTTTAGTCGCATGCTTGGTAGCACTACCTTCAAATTTTGGAGGTGTGATCTTCCTCATGTCACAAGATAGCTCATTTTCTAGTCATTTCCTTTTAGTTCTATCTAACCTTGATATGACTCCTCATCCTCATGTTCAATAGAATGGGTGTGATCACTAAAATTCTCCCCTTCATTTTTAGGAATTTTCTCATCATTATTTGGGACTTCTTGTTCGAGGTTTCCTATCTGTGTTCTTTTTCCATCATTATAGACAAGATATAGTTCAACTTAGCTTCAACATTCCCAATACCTTGTCCTACTTCTCTACTTCCACCGATGTTAGTTCATTTCCTAATAGTTTTTCCCAAGAATAGTTATACCTAGAGATTTCATTTAATTAGATCTAAGAAAGTTTACTTAACATTCTAAAAAAATGAAAAGAACAACCATTCATATAAAGATTCCATAAAGAACTTATACACAAGTTTTTTGAAAAGCATTTTTTTTTCATTAAGTTTAAGAAGGATTTCAATATCCTTTATTTTACATAGAACAACTATTTAGATAGTTTAAAGGAGAGTATCCTAGGATTTACTTTCTGATACATAGCTACATGGGGTATACCCCTAAAAAAATTTCTCACATCCTTCATCAAAAGGAAAATATCCATCAGACCTATCTTCTAATACATAATTTTAGGGAACATATTCCTCTAATTCGCCACTTGAGGCTATTACAATAATTTTAGCCATAGGTATACATGAGGTTCCCTAAATATCATTTTTGGACTAACACTACATTATAAGGGCATATCCCTAGAAAGTGATAAAGAGTTTGACTTGGCTGGTGAAACATAAGGTAGAAGGCTGAAGTTGGCAGTTGAGTTATCATCCTTCTCTCCTCTTGAATAATTCCTAAAATGGTATGACTAATAGTCTCAGTATTGCTCAGCCAAATGGCATTGTCATGATTGGTTCCCTCAATGGTTCAAACAAGGGTTTCTTTTTTCTTCTTGTCCCATAGGTGGCACTAATTATCAATAAATGGCTTTCTTCTAGTCAACTTGAGATGCACCATCCTGGCACAAGAATTTCAAAACATTAGAAAATATAATTTTGGATTGGAAACATAGTGAGCACATAGGTTCCAGAGTTGAACCTAGTAACTATAATACCACATGTAGCATGCCAATTGTTCTACACATTAATTTTCCTACATTTTACCCACAAGTGAATAGTTTATGCATATAAACTTTAAGAGCAATAAAATTTTTATTTTCCATTGAATAATAATACACATTTGAAATATATTTCAAGCTGTCCCATTGCATACAAAATAATTCCTTTCATTAATTCAAGTAAGGATGATCTACACAATTTCCATATGACATTTCATATTTACAATTCCCATAGAGATGGATACAAGTTTACATACAAAGCTTAAACAAGCTTATAGAATATATAAAGTACAAATGGTCTAGGTAGTCCCTCTCAAATCATGTCTACCAATTGATGAGAAGAAGCATCACTCAAACACTTTTCCATTGACCACAGACATATTGTAGTCCCCTGCACATCTTCCTAATTGGTAAGATGGCCCTACCCTTCGATGAAGATATTGGTTTGGTAACTTAATAATACTATCTTTTT
>VDFB02087921.1:0-13996 GCA_007258455.2 Sequoia sempervirens | reverse complement strand
TATCCAAGATGACAGTACAAAATTTAGACACCAGCGTGTTTTCTAGACACCAATACAAAAAAAAGATGAATGTGCAGCTCGAGATGGAAAAAATTGCCTTAAACATACTAAAATTCACTAAAAATGAGGTTTTGAGACCTACTTGGTCCACCTCGTAGCCCTCAGTGATGCCCTCCCTTAGTTGCTCCAATCTTAGTGCCTCGTACTCTCTCCTGCTCATCATTTTGTTAACTTTTCTCTCAAAAAAGTTAGCAATTTCTTCATAGTGAATAGTGAAAATGACCCTTCTAGGGGCCCACCTAGGTATATATAGGCCCCCCGGGGCTTCTTGGAGTTTGTGGCTCCTCGGTTTCTCCTTAATTTACCCCACCTATTTGGGGGAAAACTTAGGAGGGGGCATATAGTCACCTTTTTACCATATTTTTCTTCTGAGTCACCAAATTTTTCTTGATCATTCTTCTCATTGTGGTAGCTTCTTCTGATTTTTGAAACTGACCTAAAATTTGAGTTTTGTAGATCATAATTTTGTAGCTTTTCACCACCAGCCTCGCACTTATTATCGAGGTCAGTTGCTAGGGGGCACCTTCGGTACTGACTAGCTCAACCTCGGTGACCATTGAGGCCTTTTTTCTTGGCACGTAGATCCATAAAATTTTAAATTTGGGTAAATTTTTTCTTCTCTACTTTAGTGTGGTTTATTTTTTCCAAAATTGAGCCCACTAAAGTAGGGGAAAAATGTAATGTCACAGAATTGCACCTAGGGTCAATTCCACATTTAGCACTTTTCCTAGCATTTATGATGCCTAAGCACATTAATGAAAAAAACCCTAGATGGGTCAAAATTTCATAATTCTAGCTCCATGTGGACCAATGGCAAAGCGACAGTAGCCTAATGACATGTTTCCCAAAAATTGATGTCTTGGAAACCTATGCAATGCTCAGATGTCTGCGTGGCACACTAGCGTCCTATCAGTTTTTCAAGTCTGAAACAAGGAATCTTGAATCTTGACTCTTGACACGTGTCTTGGAAATCAATATTTTGGGTGTAACAGCTCTTTTTCACCCTTGCATGCAACAAAACCTCTCATTTTCTCTCATTTTGGGGGTCTGATTCATTCAATCAAGCTCTCTCTTCAGTTTCACTCCTTAATCTTTCTCCATTCTTGACAAGCAACACTTCCACAAGCGAAGCTCTACTAAGGTTCTTCCAATAGCTATAGATCTCAAGCAAGCATTCAACATTGTGTTTGTGTGCTCTAGAGAGGGCTTAGGCCTATGGGTAATGCTCTCTCTCACTCTTTTCTACTTATTGTTCAATTGCTATCTCATGGTGTGGGTTCTACTCCTAAAGTAGGTTTTCCTTTCACCACACGCTTTGTCCATTTCAGTTACACTCTCTTCCTATCTAGTTGTTCATGGAGATGGGAAAACCAAAATGGGGTTCTAACTGAGGCATAACCTTTTACATCCCCAACATTTTCCCCTCGTTCTTTTGTGTGTAGGTTGCAAAATAGAGCTTGGAGTGCAGACTCGAACGTCTGGTTGAGGGTAAGTTTATTCCAAGTTCTCCTTGTGCTTTTCTTGAAGTTCTATTCTCTATTTGATTATTATGTTCATAAGACCTTAGATTTGAGTTAGGAAGTGAGACTTCATTCTGCCCACCTGAGCTCCTGAGCTTTTTGTTTCTTAGGATGCCAACATGCTAGTTGGACGACAGCGCGCTGCACTAGCATCCTGAATCTACATTGTCCTTCTTTTGTTGAGATCTCCTCTGTCAGAGGTAGGAATCTAGAAGTTTCACTCTCTCGGGATCTAAATTAGTCTTCTCTGAAAGTTAGATTTTGTACATTTCCTTTGCAATTTCTTCATTCTATTTATGTTGGGGTGGATAAGGGTAGTTTGTTCCTTGGTGATCTCTTAAGAATGAAGAGACCCATGTGCAACGAATCCCTCTTATCTCACACTTTGTAGTTGATTTTATGCCTCTAAAACCTTTTATTTGACCTGCAACACGTGTGTATACCTTTGCAAAGGTTGTGTGAAGTTTCTTACTATAAAAAAACCTTCCTTTTCCACCTATTAGCTCGTTTTAAGTGGGTTTTTAGGCACCTACAAGGGGTGGGTGCCATCATTTTACCTAGTATTGGCATCACGGCCTTCCTCAAGTTTGACATTAATTATTCTTGCTTGACATCTCACATCAAATATAAAATACTCAAGTAGGCCTTGTCTAAGAAACTCATCTAGTTGTAGATTACCAATATTTTGAAGGGAATCTAGTAAAGCGAAATAGAAGCCGATGTTGCCTTCAATTTCATCTTGAGCCCTTAATTTCTACCCATTTCCATGATTGCTTTCAACACTGCTTGCATCATTTGGTACAATCGACATCCACCTAGATTTACCTTACACTACTTACTAGTAATTCAAACCGACTGACAAAATTGACACTCACCAAAGCTTATAAATTTTCCTCTCATGTAAAATGCACATAACAAGCTTATTTATAAATTATGTTCAACCTTTCAATTTATGCACCATAATTGATGTTCAACTCACCATTCTAATGATCTCTTAAAACAAAATTATCTTAACTACAATTCATAATAGCCAAAGCATTATGAAAAATTATTGGAACTCACTAGATTTTTCTCCTTTCTATACCTTTGATTTGTCAATTTACACATCATAAAGTTGTGGGTATGAACAGTTAAAAATAGGCGAGGAAAATTCATGTAAGGAGGACTATAAAGAAAATGTCAAATATCACCGATCTGTATTGGTGCACTCCAATGGAAATTTCAGAAATCACCAATTTGCACTTGTATGCTCCCTTTCCAGGCCTTTGTTTCTTTACCCAAATATGTACCTGCAATAGCATCCTCCTATTGAAAACACTTACAACAACATCCTCCTATGCAAAATACATTTTTTTTCCAAACCAATCTCTACCAGTTCTTCTGCCAAGTTTGCTCCGATACTAAATAATGAACTAAATAACTTTATGTTTATTCAATCACCACAAAAATGCATTTACACAAAAGAGAGTGCAGACGATTTGAAGAAAAATATTTTAATTGTAACATAAATAGTTAACCTACTTGCCACTAACAATGTAATACAACAATATCTTATGCTAACAACTTTTACCATGTTTCTAATTGTGGAAGCCTTTTAATCTAAAAATATCAACCAAATTTTGGATAACGTGTCTCTAACTAAAGGTGTCATCTCCTCTTTTTGATTACTTTCATTTCATGGATAAATTGGGAAATAATTTATTTAATATTAATATTTTAGAGATATGATTAATTATATTTCAAGTTACTTAATTAGGGCCAATTAAATATTAAATTATTTTATTTTATTTTGTGTTGGCAATTTAAATTGGGATGTGAAGGTTCTTGTGGTGAAAGTAGTAACTTCTAGGATTATGTTTCACCTTATTCTAGAAGATTTTGTGATAGTTATGATAAATTATATGACAAGTTGTCAAGTTGGAGTTATAGTCTATTTGTAGCTACAAATCTAATGGTGGTTATGCCAACACTTTATGGGGATTAATTTAGGAGGGAAAAAGATTAAAATAATATAAATATTCCTAGGGGTCATTTTGATTTGACTCACTATATTTGTAGGAAACTTTATATTTTAGGAATATTTTTTCATGTTATCAAAACTCTACAAAAAAATTGGACACTTGTGTTCAACAAGTAACATTATGTGGATGGAAACCATTGGTTATTGGCGATCAATTCACAACAACCAAACCATTGGTTATTGGCGATCAATTCACAACAACCAATTTTTTGAAGGTATTTAAGGAGGAAACCACTTTGTTACATGAGGGTGATATCATCCAAATATTCAAATAGAGCTTCACGTAGTTGCGACATTTCAACTTGACTAGTTTGTCTATTTGTAGATTTTAGATTAACTTTTTTTTCTCTAAGTTTTTGCACCTTGTGTTTTATGTTAGATCATTTTTCTTTTATGTTTAATAGGCCTCAAAAAATTATATAGAATATTTTGGTGTTGTATGTTGTTTGGTGTGGTTTGTGAGAAGATATCGGTATATCATTTCTAGATTTGTTCCCAATATTATTTATATTATTGAGGTTCTATAATAGTCCTTTTCTACTATACGTAATCACAAAAATCATATAGTACAAGTTAGATTTCTTATTTGGTCATTTATGTGACTCTTGGTGAAATCTCTGCATATAAAATTGATAGTTTTGTATTTGAAGTTGCATTGTTTTCTAAATCTGATCATTTTATGATATATAATAGCCATATGCCATACTATTATTTGTATTTTTTATTAGTTTTCTATATTTTTAATTTGAATAAATTTTCAATTGTATGAGAAGAAATTGTTGAGTTCAAAATCAATTTGTGTAGGTGAAAATTGTGTATTAGAAGTTAATTAAAAAATCATTTTAATATTTTCTTGTTGGTTGAAAATATTTAATTTGGGGACATTATAGTGTTGAAGATTGTTAATTTCTGGATTTTTGATTGTGTTAGAGCTTTTTTCATCAACGTTTCGGATCACACTCAGTGATCCATCATCAGGATGTTAGAGAGCATAGGAAATGAGAAATGGTTAGATGCAGACTTAGCTTTTGCTTAAAAGGAAGAGAGATGAGAGGTTGAGGAGAGAGATGGGTACAAAGACCAAGACAAGAGAGGTAAGGAAAGAAAATTGAAAAAATTAAGAGAAATCAGAATGACAAATGAAGAGGAAAAGATAGAAATGAGCAAAGAGGAATGTATAAAAGGTAAGCATAGGTAAAATATAATACTGAACATTAATTTTATAATTCATTAAAACATTAACACTATTATAATTTTAATTATAATATAATTCTAGTTAGAACACCAAATTAATTTTAATTCTAATTCTAATTATAATATCTAATTATAATTAGAATTCTAATTATAATTATAATTCTAATTCTAATTATTAGAATTATAATTCTAATTCTAATTATAATTCTAATTATTAGAATTCTAATTATAATTCTAATTATTAGAATTCTAATTATAATTCTAATTATTAGAATTCTAATTATAATTCTAATTATTATAATTCTAATTATAATTCTAATTGATAAATTCTAATTATAATCTAGTTAAAATTAATTAGATTATAATTAGAGGAGAAAGAATCTAGAGAAAGATTCTGAAGGAAAATAGCGGAAACATTGGACAAAATGAACAAAGCGAAAATTGAAGACACCAAAGCGATTGAGAGACTGCAGCCTGGAGGCAAATTCAACAAGAGACAAGCGAGAGAAATTGAAAAAGTGGATAAACAAAAGGAATACAAGGAAGATAAGCAATAATAAATAATAAGGTTAAAATTTTTACAATAAAATTATAGATAAATCATATCAAGAAGCTATGAAACAATTTTTGCAACCCCAACTAATAATTAAAAGAGATTAACATCAAAAATATGTGGTACAAAAAAGACCAATGAATACAAAAATCAAAGCCAAGGTCAAAATAAAACAAAATGTAACAAATTGTGATTAAATACACGGATGAGGAGATGGATGACAATTATCTAGAAAGAGGAAACACCAAAGAGAACGCAAGAAATTAATTCTAATTAGAACACCAATTTAATTATAAATATAATTATAATTATAATATCTAATTATAATTATAATTATATCTAATTCTGAACGAATTGGTAAGAGAAGAGATATTATAATATTGTTATTAATGTTATTTTTAATCTTGTAAATAATATATGTTAAACCACTAAAGAGATATAAGAAAGAAAATTAAATTTGAATTCTATTAAAATCTAAAGAGAAAGGAAACAAGAGGGACAATAAAAATGAAATGACCAAAGGAATATAAAATAGATAAGTAGTAATAAAGTATATTATTGAAACATTAATTATATAATTCATTAAAACATTATAGCATAGATGAAATATAATATTGAACATTAATTATAGGATTCATTAAAACATTAACAATATTATAATTTTCATTATAATATAATTCTAATTAGAACACCAATTTAATTTTAATTATAATTCTTATTATAATATCTAATTATAATTAGAATTCTAATTATAATTATAATTATATCTAATTATGAACGAATTGGAAGAAGAATGTTATAATATTTATTAATTTATATTTAATCTTGAAAAAAAATATGTTAAAACCATAAAGAAATATAAGAAAAAGAAAATTAAATTTGGAAATCTATTAAAATTAGCGAGAAAGGAAGCAGAGAGGAACAAAATAAAATATTAAAGGATAAATATGATAAGAAGTAGAAATAAAGAGTATTCTTGAAACATTGGTATAGTGTATTGATGTGGCTAATGGGGTATAAATTAGAAAATACTTTGAGTAATCAAATCAAGAACAAGGGGACAGTTAGAAGAATTGGGGTGAGTCTCAGGAGAACAAAGGTGGGGACAAGGGGAGGGAGCTAAGGAGAAAGCGGGAGTGAAGAAAGGTCTAAGGGGCGAAGGAAGGGATTAGGAATGGGGGTTATGGTGGTTTTGTAAGTTTAAAAGAAGAGGGCGCCACGAGAGGCTAAGATTCCAACCTTCATCACGGTTGAGGTTGGTGGGATGGTTAATGATTCCTATGGCTTCCTTCAATAATTTCCTCTTAAAGAAGTTATCTTCTTTGAATAAGATTTGAGTACTTTCTAAGCAAATGTGATGCTTTGTGGAAGAGGAGTGCTCAGCTAGGGCGGATTTGAGGACACGTTCGTGCTTAATGTCAGCAACATGTTCTTTAATTCTGGTGCTGAATGCGCGACCTGTTTCACCAATATAAGGAACACCACAAGAGCATACAACTTTGTAGACCGTTGAGTCATGAAAGTTGTTTCTAGGGTCCTTGAGAGGAGGGATACGATTCTTTAAGCTGACACAAGGTTTGAAAGGACAACGCAGGCCTTTCTTAAGGAGAATTTTGGAGATTTTGTGAGAAATGCCCTCAACAAAGGGTAAAGAGACAAGGGGGAGAGACCCGGATTGGGAGGAATTAGACTCAGATTTGGGGGGGAGGATCGGATTGGAGTGTCTAAGAGCTCTCAAAATTTGTTTGTTGGTATACCCATTTAGTCTGAAGACATAACGAAGGTGGTCTAACTCCTGGTCTAAGTGGTCACCATCACAAATTCGGTAAGCTCTCGTGGCCAAGGTTTTTAAGATCCCAAATTTTTGGCTGGGGTGGTGATGGGATGAGGAATGGAGGTATAAGTCCGTGTGGGTCGCTTTGCGATAAACCTGCTGACCAAGGGATCCGTCTGACTTTTTAAGGAGCAAGACATCAAGAAACGGTAATTTCTTATCAAATTCAAGCTCCTTGGTAAAGGTGATGCAAGGTGATATGCTGTTGAGGTGAGTATGAAATTCCTCTAATTTGTCAATGCCATGAGGCCAACACAAATTCGTGTCATCCACGTACCTCTTCCACCACCTTGGCTTAAGAGGGAAGGACCTGAGGGCAACCTGTTCGAAATGTTCCATGTAGAGGTTGGCAATGATAGGAGAGAGGGGGGAGCCCATAGCTACCCCGTCAACTTGCTCATAGATGACCTCTTGGAAAGAGAAAAACGTAGATCTTAGGCATAACTCAACCAAGGAAGCAATCTCCGCATTTACTTTGCGTTTGACAATTTCAATGGCATCGGGGATCGGCACCTTGGTGAAGAGGGAGACTACGTCAAAACTTACCAGGGTGTCGTTATTTTCTAACTTGACATCTTGGATGAATTGGACAAAATGGGTGGAGTCTTTTATGAAGGAATCAGTTTTACCTACGAGGGGGGATAATAATTTGGCGAGATAAGAGGCTAACTTGTAAGTAGGAGAACCTATGGTGTCAACTATAGGTCTCAAAGGAATGTCATTTTTGTGAATTTTGGGAACCCCATAAATACGAGGGGTCACTTCTTTGTAAGGGATAAGGCGATTCTTGGTATCATCATCAAAGGTGGAGCAAGCAACAGCTGACTTGACTTTTTTCAAGATTTTTGAACAAGGGTTGCGAGAAACCACCTTGTAACTATTGGAGTCAGAGAGAAGGTTAAGCATTTTGGACAAATAATCTTTTTTGTTCAAAATGACCGTGGCATTTCCTTTGTCTGCTCTCGAGATGATAAGATCATTGTTCTCCAAAAGTTTGTTGAAAGCAAGAGCCTCGGTTTTAGGGATGTTGGATCTGGGTGGTTTGGCATGTCTAAGTGCCACGGCACAATCTTGTCTGACTTCTTCAGCTACCTCAGCAGGGAGATTGCGCACTACATTCTCAATTTCAATGATGAAGTCAATATGGGGAATGGTACGTGGGGATAAAGCATAACCAAGGCCCCGTTTTAAGAAGTTAAATGTTTGGGAGTCTAGCGTGGCATCGGATAAGTTTACCACTAACTTATTCTCCCAATCACTCACCGCAGGAAAGTTAGAGGTAACCGAGGGATGAGATGGGGTGGAAGGGTTAGGAACACAAGGAGGGTTCTTGGTAGGGTGACTTCCAGTCGTCAGAATTAAGGTAAAATATCGTGGAAAGAATCATGAAAGTTGAAAATTTGTCGGAGAAGGCGACAGGGAAGAATCATGAAAGATCATTAAGCAATTATTAAGGAAAAGGAAAGCGATAAAGAATCATGAAGATCGACCGAAAATATGTCGAGGCGATAACCGTCAAATTGCTCCAGTAAATCTTCAATGGCTGTCAAAGATCGATCAAAGCATTAAGATCAAAGTAAACAAATCCGGAAATCCTCATATTGAAAGTTAATAATTTGCGTGCACACAGCCGAATTAGGAGATTGAGACCGTTGCTTGTTCGTGGACTGCAGGTGTCCGTTGGTCTGCAACTTCTCCAAGTGATCTCTGTTGTTGCTTTGATTCCTTCGCTCCATGCAAGACGCGGTAGAGGAAGACAACGCCGAGGATTGAAGATGTTGAGCGATCATCAAGGGCCTGCAAGATGAGCTACTGGAGATCTCAGATGAAAGGGATGAGATTGCGGGTTTAGGGGCCAGAGAGAAGTTTGCGAGTTGCTGCAGAGGTTGAGCGACCATGATGGTTGTCGTAGCTTCTGGAGATTTGGTCGCTGGTTTAGAAACTGCAGCAAGAGCATGATAACCGTGATTTACAGCATATTTATTTTGGACACCCGAGGAAGATCGGGTGAAGCTGTTTAAGGTCGACAAAGGAGCTATTGCAGGAGTAGAGAGGACACCCGAGGAAGACCGGGTGAAGTTGTTCAAGGTCAAATGAGGAGAGAAGCTTAGGCGCCGACGTTGCAGAGATATGAATTTTTTCTTCTGCCTTATCACACATGCATCATGGCGACCCATGGCTCTAGCATGAGAGGTGGTGTCGAGGCGGATCCAGAGGTCTGGTCGAAGGGAGGCAGCGAGTTCCAGATGGAGAGGCAGAAGTCTAGCATTAAGGTTATCAATCAACCTCCTCGTGGACTTTATGACGGATCTGAGAAGAGAAATACCAGCTCTGAGGAAGATGTGGTTGGTGTAGCCATTCCGAAGGTGGTGGTTGATCTTGACGAAAGATGGAATTAACTTCGAATCCCTGCATCTTTTAAGAAAAGTTAGGTCTGCAACTTTCTTTGAAAGCTTGATCCTTAGCATCTCTAGTTGCTTGGATTTGAAACATAATTCCCTCCCATGAAGGGCATCTATTAATGCTATTAGATTTCCACAATCCATAGTGCTGAAGATTGTTAATTTTTGGATTTTTGATTGTGTTAGAGCTTTTTTCATCAACGTTTCAGATCACACTCAGTGATCCATCATCAGGATGTTAGAGAGCATAGGAAATGAGAAATGGTTAGATGCAGACTTAGCTTTTGCTTAAAAGGAAGAGAGATGAGAGGTTGAGGAGAGAGATGGGTACAAAGACCAAGACAAGAGAGGTAAGGAAAGAAAATTGAAAAAATTAAGAGAAATCAGAATGACAAATGAAGAGGAAAAAAGATAAGAAATGAGCAAAAGAGGAATGTATAAAAAGGTAAGCATAGGTCGGCAGGTTTATCGCAAAGCGACCCACACGGACTTATACCTCCATTCCTCATCCCATCACCACCCCAGCCAAAAATTTGGGATCTTAAAAACCTTGGCCACGAGAGCTTACCGAATTTGTGATGGTGACCACTTAGACCAGGAGTTAGACCACCTTCGTTATGTCTTCAGACTAAATGGGTATACCAACAAACAAATTTCGAGAGCTCTTAGATACTCCAATCCGATCCTCCCCCCCAAATCTGAGTCTAATTCCTCCCAATCCGGGTCTCTCCCCCTTGTCTCTTTACCCTTTGTTGAGGGCATTTCTCACAAAATCTCCAAAATTCTCCTTAAGAAAGGCCTGCGTTGTGCTTTCAAACCTTGTGTCACCTTAAAGAATCGTATCCCTCCTCTCAAGGACCCTAGAAACAACTTTCATGGCTCAGGGGTCTACAAAGTTGTATGCTCTTGTGGTGTTCCTTATATTGGTGAAACGGGTCGCGCATTCAGCACCAGAATTAAAGAACATGTTGCTGACATTAAGCACGAACGTGTCCTCAAATCCGCCCTAGCTAAGCACTCCTCTTCCACAAAGCATCACATTTGCTTAGAAAGTACTCAAATCTTATTCAAAGAAGATAACTTCTTTAAGAGGAAATTGAAGGAAGCCCTTGAGATCGTGAAACCATCCACCAACCTCAAGTGATGAAGGTTGGAATCTTAACCTCTCATTGGCCCTCTTCTTTCAAACTTAAAACCACCATAACCCCCATTCTAATCCTTCCTTGCGTCCCTGGAGCCTTTCTTCACTCCTGTTTCTTTCTCTCCTTAGCTCCTCTCCCTTATCCTTCACCTTCTCGAGGCTTTCTTTCCTTCTTTGTTCTCCTATATTCTCCCGTCTCAAATTTATCTTTCTTCTAACTTGTCCCCTTTGCTCTTGATTTGATTACTTCAAAGTGTATTTTCTTTCTTAATTTGCGTCTGTGTTTAATAGTTATCATTATCAATATTAATTATATCATTAATGTTTCAATAACATACTTTATTTCTACTTATCATATTTATATTCCTTTGGTCATTTCTTTTTTCTTGTTCCTCTCGTTTCCTTTCTGCTTTCAATTTTAATAGAATTCAAATTTAATTTTCTTTCTTATATTTCTTTAGTGGTTTAACATATATTTTTTTCAAGATTAAATATAACATTAATAACAATATTATAATATCTCTTCTCTTTCCAATTCGTTCATAATTAGATATAATTATAATTATAATTAGAATTCTAATTATAATTAGATATTATAATAAGAATTATAATTAAAATTAAATTGGTGTTCTAATTAGAATTATATTATAATTGAAAATTATAATATTGTTAATGTTTTAATGAATCCTATAATTAATGTTCAATATTATATTTCATCTATGCTATAATGTTTTAATGAATTATATAATTAATGTTTCAATAATATACTTTATTACTACTTATCTATTTTATATTCCTTTGGTCATTTCATTTTTATTGTCCCTCTTGTTTCCTTTCTGCTTTAGATTTTAATAGAATTCAAATTTAATTTTCTTTCTTATATCTCTTTAGTGGTTTAACATATATTATTTACAAGATTAAAATAACATTAATAACAATATTATAATATCTCTTCTCTTACCAATTCGTTCAGAATTAGATATAATTATAATTAGAATTAGATATTATAATTAGAATTATATTTATAATTAAATTGGTGTTCTAATTAGAATTAATTTCTTGCGTTCTCTTTGGTGTTTCCTCTTTCTAGATAATTGTCATCCATCTCCTCATCCGTGTATTTAATCACAATTTGTTACATTTTGTTTTATTTTGACCTTGGCTTTGATTTTTGTATTCATTGGTCTTTTTTGTACCTCATATTTTTTATGTTAATCTCTTTTAGTTGGGGTTGCAAAAATTTGTTTCATAGCTTCTTTATTTGATTTATCTATAATTTTATTGTAAAAATTTTAACCTTATTATTTATTATTGCTTATCTTCTTTGTATTCCTTTTGTTTATCCACTTTTTCAATTTTTCTCGCTTGTCTCTTGTTGAATTTGCTCTAGGTTGTAGTCTTCTCTTAATCGTTTTGTGTTTTTCAATTTTCGTTTTGTTCCTTTTTTGTCCAATGTTTCCGTTTGGATTTCCTTCGTAATCTTTCTCTAGGATTCTTCTCCTCTCTAATTATAATCTAATTAATTTTAATTAGATTATAATTAGAATTCTATCAATTAGAATTATAATTATAATTATAATTAGAATTCTAAGAATTATAATTATAATTATAATTAATTAGAATTATAATTAGAATTCTAATAATTAGAATTCTAATTATAATTAGATATTATAATTAGAATTATAATTAAAATTAATTTGGTGTTCTAACTAGAATTATATTATAATTAAAATTATAATATTGTTAATGTTTTAATGAATTATAAAATTAATGTTCAGTATTATATTTTACCTATGCTTACCTTTTCATACATTCCTCTTTTGCTCATTTCTTATCTTTTTTCCTCTTCATTTGTCATTCTGATTTCTCTTAATTTTTTCAATTTTCTTTCCTTACCTCTCTTGTCTCGGTCTTTGTACCCATCTCTCTCCTCAACCTCTCATCTCTCTTCCTTTTAAGCAAAAGCTAAGTCTGCATCTAACCATTTCTCATTTCCTATGCTCTCTAACATCTCACATGATGGATCACCGAGTGTGATCCTCAAATGTTGATGAAAAAGTTTAACACAATCAAAATCCAGAATTAACAACTTCAACAAATCATTTATCCAAAATACCCATGTAAAACAACTTGTAACTAAATAATTGTTATTCTAACACTCTTATATAGTTTCTCCTTTTGTCTTCAATATTTATTAACAAAGAACATAGTCAATATTTTATCAATATGTTTCTATGATATTCTTTTTTTTCTTGATTTACTTGAAGCTCCCTCGAACAAATTGCCCATGCCTGTTTATGTAAGGGGTCAAGCTTGCTAATTACTTGGGATGGTAGTGTCCTATATCAATATGTTTCATTATATTCTTCCTTCCTCATCTTTCAACTTCCCCACAACAAACTATTCTTCATGATATTCTTTTTTTCAGTTCCGCATAGTTGTTTTACAATTTCCCTATTTTGTTTATAATATTTAGTGGGGAATAATGTACTTCGGATTTTGAATTGACAAGGTAGCTGTGACTCTTAAGTGTTTTCCTAATAGCTCTTTTCCAATATCACTTTTTGTCCTGTACCAATATGTTTTATGATATTCTTTTTTTCTCAACTGTTTGAACCCTCCCATAACAAACTCTTCTTTATCATATTATTTTTTCTAGTTCCCCATACCAAACTATTCATTATCGTAGTTTTCCTATTGTATTCTTCATATTTTAAAGTATTATTTGATGTGGGTTTTCCAGCATCTGTCATTTTCTTGTGATTGTTAAGTGTTTTCCTAATAGGTCTTTTGCAATTTCCCTTCATCCAAAAGGTCTAGATATGGGCATCTATGTATGTAAAATTACTTACAAAGAATATTTAAAGTAAAGAACCCAGTTCAAGTCAAATGAATGTATAGATTTGAGTTTGCATCATATTCCTGCTTACCTAAAATTCTATCACCATCTAGACAAGGTGTAACAACAAATTCTATGTGGCAGTTGGCTTATCAATTCAAAATTCAAGCTACATAATTTCCTACTAGATATTATAGAGAAAATAGGAAAATTGTAAAACAACAATTAGGAAAACACTTAAGAATTATATGTAAATCACAGATGACTGAAAACCCACACCAAACATATACATACAAGAGAAATTGCAGATTAACATAAGAGTAATTGTTTTAGTTATCTTTGTGAATCTTTTGTTTATTGTTTGTGGTTATCTATGTGTAGCTTTGGCGTTGTAGCCATTACAATAGGAGCAATTGTAGTTCAACGAGTAGCA
>VDFB02087918.1:0-19804 GCA_007258455.2 Sequoia sempervirens | reverse complement strand
TTTAAACTTCTTTGTTCAATTTGGGGAAAACCCAGAAATTTATATCTAGTTATTATGCTTAAAATTCTTCTTCTTAGTTTTCTCCTCAAAAAAATTTGCTCAATCTGATTATAAAATGGAATTTACATTTATATATATATATATATATTCATGGAGTTTGCATATAAAATTTATATGCTGGCTGGAAGTGTTCATTGTAAAAAATTTATACAAAAAATTGTTTTTTTTTTCCTGTTTTTGTTCTGGGTTTTAAATTAAACAAAATTTATATTAAAAAGAAAAAAAATTCATTGTTTTTGTGGGGACTGAGGCTACCCCCACAGCCACCCCCATGTGGGAGGCATTGGCTGTGGAGGCAACGCCTAGGACTGCCCCCACACGCAACGACTCCCCACATGGGGAGGGGTTGTGTGGCAGTCCCCATAGGGGTTGCATCCCTGTTTGGGGGCTGCGCAACAACTTTTACCTTTGTTTTTTTTTAATTTTATTTTAAAAATTTAATTTGATTTTTATATATTATATTATATATTTAATATATTAATTATATATTATATATATAATATATATATATATATATTATATGTATATATATACTATAATATTGTTTAAATAATTTTTTATTTTTTTTATAATTATTTATATATTATGTTTTTTGAAATAATTTGGAATATGGAGTTTTAAATTGGTTGTTTTAAAAATATTAATATATTTAATCAATAATTATATATTTAATATATATATTTGTATATACATCAGGTATATACATTTATATGTACATTTAATATATGATTATATTTAAATATAGATTATTTCAAGATGTTTATTGTCACGTAAATAGAGGCAAAAGTGGATTTTAGATAATCAAATGTTTTATTTAAAAGTTGATTTTTATAATCAAATGTTTTATTTTAAAAGTTGGTTTTATAATCAAATGACTATTTAAAATTTTATTTTGAATATTATGTATAATTGAGGAAAATGGAATTAAATGGTTAGATTTTAAATTCCTTAATATTGCCAAGGCGAGTTGATTTATTTTGAGTATGAACGAATAATGCTAATTATTTAAATTGATTCCATGTACTATACCAGTACTTGGCTTGGGTTTAGGAAACCCTAACATTAGTTTATTGAGTTGCCGAGAATGCTTTTTAAATGATGTTTTCGTTCTTTCTCGATGTTGGGCAAATGGGGTTATTTGTCTAGTAAGTCTTCTAGAGGAGTTTTCTAGGTTGGGATGTTTTATGTGGTGGTTCGATTTGCGAATTGCCTTGGGAATGCGTATAGTTGCATCATGTTGTTTCACCCAATTTTCACGAATGGGGATGGTTTGTGCCTCCTTGGGATTAGGAGACGGTTATGTGGTTTGTGCCTCCTTTGGAAGGAGTGGGTTTTGTATTTTGTTTTCTTCCAGTGTTTGGAGTGAGTTCCTTTGTTCATTGCCTCCTTGAATTGGAGAGGTCGTTTTATCTAGTTTACCCATTGGATTGTGGTTTTGTTCCGTGTATGTTGTCGATAGGAGAGTGGCTCTTTGTGGGGTTCCGACACACAAAGGGGCGCCAGGGTAACTCACTTAGTGTTTAAGTAAGTGATAACTTAAAAAGAATTAATGAAAAACTCTCAGACTAATTAAGGTAATGAATGCCTCTCTCATAACTCATTCGCGTTTAAGGTTTGAGATGAGACGAGAAGCGCAGTTTGTATGAGGGTCTGACGGCTGGTAGAGTTGAGCTAGGGTAACCCAAGATGGGGGTCTGGTTGCCTAGGACAGTTGAGCCAGGGTAACTCATAGCAAATGTCATGTGACACTCTCTCTATATCAACCAGAAGTCAGTTTGTTGTACTGCATAGATGATCTTTGTTCTCTGGAAGCATTGTAACCTTTGTGTTAAGTGATGTTGTATTTGTATATTATTCAGTTCAGTTGTGTATTAGCCTATGTCTAGAGGTAGATGGTCTTCTATAGGAATTCCTTGTTACTATCTCCTAGCACAGGGGGTGAGGCTTCGGGTATCACACGGTTGGGTGGAACGTGCACCTTAATCTGTTGGTTCGTCTTCTTGTTCGTGTGGACGAGATTTCCAGTTGGAGAGCTCGTGGGAACCAGTTTCATTTCTTGCTTTATTCATTCAGTTGATCTTGTAATTTTATTACCCCTCATTGTTATCGAGGTGGAATTTGTAATATGTAATAATGCTTATTGGATTTATCTCATTCGGGGAATGAGTTTTGTAATCTTATTGTAAATTAATTGTTATTTGAAATCATGTGGTAATTATTATTCTTGATGTAATCAATCTTATTTGGAATGTATGCATTCTTAATGCTTTAAGTAATTAAATGTTTTGGTTTTAATTCATGTTTCTTGTTTGGGTTTAAGTAAACCCAGTCTCGTAGCCTTAGGGGTTGTTGGCAATGTGTAGCGAATTTTCATGCTTTTGTTCTTATTTAAAAAAAAAAATTAGTTCGTTTGTATAGTAAATTGTAACTTCCCCTAGGGTTGCGTGGTGGGGCATTATAGATGGTATAAGAGCCTATGTTTAAACACTGGGTACTCTAGGATAATGTGGAACCCATTAAGCTGTTAGTTGCATAGGTTATACTCTGGGCACTATGAGCCATGGCGTTGACCTAGGTACTTTGTTCGTTAGTTTATGTTTTCCTTTTGGGTTGTTCGCACTTGTCTACCCATAAGTTTTTGTGAGGTGGTGTAGGTCCAATGGTGCAGGAAGCCAGTGGAAAGGATAGGATCCTTGGTTTAGTGCGCAATGCACTGATATCCTTCCTACTGGAAGAATGCATTATGGACAATTGTGTTGTGTGTGGTGGACGACAACTAGTTTTGTTGTTATTTCCGCTCGTTGCATGTCTTCTTGTGCTTTACCTCATTGTGCAAGCGATTGCCTGATTGACCCTATGTGGTTTTGGAGTTGCTTTTGCATGTTATATTGTATAGAAATTATGAAATATGATAATAGAGAATGAATGATCATGTTAGTTCATAGAGAGTTGTGCATGCTCTCATATGGTTGATGCATTTGTGTGAAAGTGATTGTGTGATAATGAAACCATGATTGCATTCGTGTCTATGTTAGAACCGTAAATATATCTTGTCTTCTCTCTCTTCCCATTGGTTTAACGAAGATGCCTATCTTTGAGTGTGGTGTATTGAAACCCATGGTATGTTGTATCTTATGAGAAAATGCTTAGGTATTCATGAAGGTTTGTTTTATTAGGTCAAACCTTGGGTAAAGGACCTAACTCCCCAAGTTGCATTCATAATCATGGAAAATGTATAATATGAATAGAAAATCGTTTTGCAGTAAGTAAAAGTTTAGAGAAAAGGGATTAGTGAAACCATTGCATGTTAATAATAATTGCATAATAGGTGCATCTTATTGGTGAGGCCTATAGTCCCCAAATTTATTGTTAAGTCTCAAGAAATCATGTAGATGTTAAATTGTTGTACCTGGATTCAAAATGCAAAATGTTAAATGAATGTTGAAGTGATAATGTTGCATACCTTTTCTTGAGTAAACATTGTAATGATATCGCATTATGTGTTTTGGAGATTTGGTTGGTGATTGCTTCACCATGTTGATTTGTATAGTTTGATAGTGTACTTGGTTGGGTTGATTATAGCACGCGTTGTTGTTGTTTTATGTTGAGGTATTGAGTGGTTCAGTTTTAGAACCATTGATTATGTGTGATCTTATGGAGTTTGTACTAGGGGTACTTGCAGGCTTCCAGGAGTAAGCCTGACCCTAGGGGGGAAGGATGTAACACCCCTCTGTTTTGGCTCTTTACTTCGACAGTGTTCTTCTTTGTTATGTTGTTTCTGATTATGTTTTGACTTTGGAACTTGGTTCTATTTGATCGTAACTGTTAAGCGATGTGAATGTTATATTTTGATGTGATGTTATTTTATTTTGATGTTATCTTAATGGCATGTTTTGGATTAACTTAGCAGATATTTGAAGTAATGATGTTTTAATGCTTTTGATCATATCATTGATGTTAGGATCGTCAGTTAGTATTCTGTATTGGTGAAGGGGACGAGATTGTATTGCTCGCTTGCGAGCACCCTACGATTCTGAGATTTCCTCTTCACGGTGTGTTTTATTATATCATATATATGCATGTTCGATATATTCTTTGTTCGCAGGTTAACAGGTACTTGACATCGACTCCACCTAATTTCACAAGTTTGAGCATGTCCAATGACCAACGGTAATTGATTGAGAGATAGTAGCTAGGTTTTCCGTGCCAAGTCGTCACCCTAGTGATAGTGTGTCGTCAGGTTGTTGTCGGGTTAGTTGTTTAATTTGGTCCATTTCACCTTAAGTATTTACTTAATTTCAAATTATAAAGGGTATTAAATGGCTTGTGTAGTTAATTTGATGATCAAATATATCTTGTTACAATGTTGAAATGTTAGTTACTTTATTGATTAATTTAATTTAATTAATAAAATAATATAATCTTGTATTAGATTATTTTATTGCTAAATTAAATTAATGGTGATGAATTAAAATAAGTTATTTGTTTTGGAATTAATGGATGTTTCAATAGAAATTGAAAAAATGAAAATGTGTTTTAAATTTCACTTTTTTGAAAATTATAGATAAAATAAATTCTTTGCAAAATTTGAATTCTTTTGTTTAAAAGAAATTTAGAAATGCATGAAATTCCAATGGGAAAGTGAATTGGTTTTAAATTTTAAAAGAAATGAAAATATCCCCAAATTTTGCAATGAATTTAGTGTGGGATATTTTAGGGGTTTGACCAAAATTGGGGAAACTCTATTTGAGCAATTGCTATTTCATATAATTTTAGAATTTTTTGAATTGGGTGGAGAAAAAGATTGGCTGTGGCTTTGTTTTTGGATTTTGGAAGAAGTCTTTGGATTTGGAAGAAGCAAAGTGGATTTCTTGGTTGAGCTGGAATAAAAAATAGGAATTGAAAGCACCATTTTGAAGTTCTTCAAACTTTGGAGGAAAAATCAAGTTCTTCTTTGTTTTTTTTTGTTTTCATTTTGAAATGAGTTTCAATCTTTGTTATGCTGTTTGAAAATCTTTAAACTGCTTTTTGGAATTTCAATGAAAACCCATGTGAATTTGTTTCAAAGCTAGCAATAGAAATTTGGAAGGAATCAAATGAAAAGTTTAAACTTCTCTGTTCAATTTGGGGAAAACCCAGAAATTTATATCATGTTATTATGCTTAAAATTCTTCTTCTTAGTTTTCTCTTCAAGAAAATTTGCTCAATCTGATTATAAAATGGAATTTAGATTTATATATATATATATTCATGGAGTTTGCATATAAAATTTATATGCTAGCTGGAAGTGTTCATTGTAAAAATTTTATACAAAAATATGTTTTTTTTTTTTCCTGTTAAAAATTTCGTTCTGGTTATTACTAGAACAAGGTTGTCTGGGTTTTAAATTAAAGAAAATTTATATTAAAAAGAAAAAAAATTATTGTTTAGGCTTAGGCTGCCCCCATAGCCACCTCCCATGTGGGAGGCGTGGCCGGGGCAGCGCCCAGCACAAAGACCAGGGAGCGTCCCCCATGGAGAGGGCCAAGGCCCCTCTCAGGGGTGCTGCCTAAACAACTTTAACACCTTTGTTTTTTAATTTTATTTTAAAAATTTAATTTGATTTTATATATTATAATATATACATATATATATATATATTATATATATATATATATATATTATAATATTGTTTAAATAAAAAATTATTTTTTATAATTATTTATATATTTTTTTTTTGAAATAATTTGGAATATGGAGTTTTAAATTTGTTGTTTTAAAAATATTAATATATTTAATCAATAATTATATATTTAATATATATATATATATATATATTTGTATATACATTAGGTATATACATTTATATGTACATTTAATATATGATTATATTTAAATATAGATTATTCAAGATGTTTATTGTCACGTAAATAGAGGTAAAAGTGGATTTTAGATAATCAAATGTTTTATTTAAAAGTTGATTTTTATAATCAAATATTTTATTTTAAAAGTTGGTTTTATAATCAAGTGACTTTATTTAAAATTTTATTTTGAATATTATGTATAATTGAGGAAAATGGAATTAAATGGTTAGATTTTAAATTCCTTAATATTTCCAAGGCGAGTTGATTTATTTTGAGTATGAACGAATAATGCTAATTATTTAAATTAATTTCATGTACTATACCAGTGCTTGGCTTGGGTTTAGGAAACCCTAACATTAGTTTATTAAGTTGTCGGAAATGCTTTTTAAATGATGTTTTCATTCTTTCTCGATGTTGGGCAAATGGGGTTATTTGTCTAGTAAGTCTTCCAGAGGAGTTTTCTAGGTTGGGATGTTTTATGTGGTGGTTCGATTTGTGAATTGCCTCGGAAATGCGTATAGTTGCATCATGTTGTTTCACCCAGTTTTCACGAACGGGGATGGTTTGTGCCTCCTTGGGATTATGAGAGGGTTATGTGGTTTGTGCCTCCTTTGGAAGGAGTGGGTTTTGTATTTTGTTTTCCTCCAATGTTTGGAGTGAGTTCCTTTGTTCGTTGCCTCCTTGGATTGGAGAGGTCGTCTTATCTAGTTTACCCATTGGATTATGGTTTTGTACCGTGTATGTTGTCGATAGGAGAGTGGCTCTTTGTGGGGGTCTGACACACAAAGGGGCGCCAGGGTAACTCACTTAGTGTTTAAGTAAGTGATAACTTAAAAAGAATTAATGAAAAACTCTCAGACTAATTAAGGTAATGAATGCCTCTCTCATAACTCATTAGCGTTTAAGGTTTGAGATGAGACGAGAAGCGCAGTTTGTATGAGGGTCCGACGGCTGGTAGAGTTGAGCCAGGGTAACCAAAGATGGGGGTCTGGTTGCCTAAGACAGTTGAGCCAGGGTAACTCATAGCAAATGTTATGTGACACTCTCTCTATGTCAACCAGAAGTCAGTTTGTTGTACTGTGTAGATGATCTTTGTTCTTTGGAAGCATTGTAACCTTTGTGTTAAGTGATGTTGCATTTGTATTTGATTCAGTTCAGTTGTGTATTAGCCAGTGTCTAGAGGTAGATGGTCTTGTTTAGGAATTCCTTGTTACTATCTCCTAGCACGGGGGGTGAGGCTTTGGGTATCACACGGTTGGGTGGAACGTGCACCTTAATCCGTTGGTTCGTCTTCTTGTTCATGTGGACGAGATTTCCATTTGGAGAGCTCGTGGGAACCAGATTCATTTCTTGCTTTATTCATTCAGTTGATCTTGTAATTTTATTACCACTCATTGTTATTGAGGTGGAATTTGTAATATGTAATCATGCTTATTGGATTTATCTCATTCGGGGAATGAGTGTTGTAATATTATTGCAAATTAATTGTTAATTGAAATCATGTGGTAATTATTATTCTTGATGTAATCAATCTTATTTGGAATGTATGCATTCTTAATGCTTTAAGTAATTAAATTTTTTGGTTTTAATTCATGTTTCTTGTTTGGGTTTAAGTAAACCCAGTCTCGTAACCTTAGGGGTTGTTGGCAATGTGTAGCGAACTTTCATGTGTACTGAATTGCAACTTCCCCTAGGGTTGCGTGGCAGGGCGTTAGAAAATATAATTTATAAGGGTTTGATCTATTAAAATTAAAATGTTTATTGGTTGTTTGAAAAGATAGTTATATATCTCCTTTACTAGGTTTCTTGTGTAGTAGATTAAATAAAGAAATGTTTCGTATGTTGATCATCTCAAATTGGAATAAGAATGAACAACTCTATAGACTCTTTACAATCAAGTTGTTGAAGGATCAAGTAAGAGGAGTGTCCTCACCTCTCGAGCATGTGGCTCAGGTGGTGTTTGCCTCCAATTTAAAAGAGGGCAGCAAGACTAACATATTCAGTTTTACCTAAAATATGTCCCTCATATTTATTTCGTTTTGATTGGCTCTTAAAAAATCTAGTACATGGCACTAATTTCTTTAGCATGCCTTTTTTGTGAGAGGGAAACATTCAAAAAGAGATACAATTTCATTTAATATGGGTTGAGAATGGGAAATGCCTATGGACGGATGGGCCCAACATGTTTTTAGATATTATTTATCATATGCATTAATTAGAAGATATGTAGCACAAGTTTACTTTTTAAAGAGATATGTATAGAAAGGATTGGCCCCTAGTTTAATTGAGAAATGATTAGAGGTGGACTCCTTTAATAGAGAGAGACGATGGAAATATTTAAGATAGAATAAAGAGTGTAGACATGGATAGTTTTAGAACTAAAAATTCATCACTATGAAGAAATAGACACTTGTGTGGAAATGGTGTTAAATACGTGCTCTGTTTGAAGGGAGTTTGTATATTTAAAAAGAGATGGGTCAATTGAATTTAGTCGTTTTCTTGAGTCCAAAAATGTAAGACATGATTTAAATTTAGACGCAAAGGAGAGAACAAAAGGATATTAAGAATTTTCATATGATTACATGTTTGTCATATATTCATTTTTACTTTTCTAATTTTGATATTCAATTTAAACCTTAGTAATTTAACTTAGTTTTTTTTTTTATAATTTAATTTGTTAAATTTATAATAAAATTTAATAATTTAGAGTTTAATCTTAATTTAGTTTATGATTTAGAGTATACTTTATGTACTTTAATTTATAATTTAATTCATAAATATATAATTTACAACAATTTATAATTTAATTTACAACAATTTATAATTTTGTAATCTAATTAAGCTAAGAGGTATTCTATAGTAGCACAAGAGTGTACATTAAAATTGAAACATAACCAATATATAGATTTAAAGCAAATAAAACTATAAAATAAGTCTTATGTAAACAAAATGAAAGAAAATAATTCTTTATAAATTAAGATTACATTGAAAGAATCTATATATTTATTTTAAAATTATTTTATTTCGAAAATCTATTTTTATTTCTTGGAGAGTTATTTTAGATATAAATATTTTAAATATTTGTCTAAACTATCAAATCTTAAATTATTTTAGTTATTGAAGAGTTTTCTTCTTCTTACTACCTACTTTAATACAATTTTATTTACTTAAAAATATTTTATTTTATTTTCCATCAAACTTAAAATCAACTAACCAAATTTAAAAAGGTTCTTAAAAAATCATTTGCTTGTAAATATTTAACAAATATTTATTTTATATACAAACTTAACTTTAATTATGTCAGTCATAGTTGCATCTAGTATAAATCAAACTTGAAGTCAAGATAACCCTAACAACGATAATATTCATAAACCTAATAAAATCATGATTAACTCAACTTGCAATAATTTGTTGATCTCAAACTATTATATAACCTACCTTTAAATCATTGTCATGACTCATCCATCAACTACACAACAAGTACTTGTATTACAATCCTATAAAAATAGAGACTTATCATTATGTGATTACAATACAATACATGACTTACAAAAATCTATTATTTCAAACTATTAAAATTAGTATTCCACAAATAATTTATCGACTAGTACCAACAAATATAATTATTGCTATAGTAAATAGGTAAGTACTCACCACTATGTGGCACTTGTTTACAATTATAAAGTTTTATAATTTTAATAAAAGGAGTCATGACACTTTTGTAACACGGTTTGAGCCCTCTAAAAATCCAACTTACCTTAATAAAAAATATCAATATTTTATTTTTATTATCAATTATCATTTATTTATTTAAAAAATAATAATTATAATAATTATTTATTATTTATTATTAAATTTTTAATTTTTAATTACATCTTATTAATAAAAAAATTACAATTACTTTAGAATATTAATTATAATTATTGAAGAAAGGGGTAATGAAATTATACCTTCACTTAAGCCAAATGAACCATGGATTCATATTTCCATGGATTTTGTCTTGGGGTTGTCATGAGCCCAAAGAGGACATTATTCAATGTTTGTAATAATATATTACTTTACTAAAATGATGTATTTCATAACTTGCTAGAGATAAACAATACAATTCAAGTTACACATTTGTTCTTTAGGGAAGTCGTGTCACTACATGATATTTCTTAAACTATAACTAGTAATAGGCACATTAAATTTTAAGCCACCTTTGGAGAATGGTGTGAAAGAAATTGGACTATGGGTTGTAATATAGTTTGGCACACCCCCCACCACCAAAATGATGGTCAAATAGAGGTAGAGGTAGTAAATATGATTTTTTATTGAGGTAAATTTGATATATGGTTTAATTCCTAAAATAACTTATAGACTTAATTGATTTTCCAATAGGCCCACAAGTTAGTTGAGATGTTATAGATTTTGTAGAGGATAAATGATAATTTTTATTTGGTTGACATTCCTAAGGATTTGGGCATTAGTCCTATTTTTAATGTAGTTGACTTCAATTCCTATTATGTTGGGATGAATGATGATTAGACAAATGATGATCAATGTTACAAGGAAGACGACAATTGGATCAAGAACCCACTAAATAAGAAATATATTAAATGAGTGGTGGGTATAAAATTGGTTGCTACAATGTTTAGGGAATATAAAATGTATTTTGTTAAATGGAAAGGCTTGCCAAATCTTTATAAAACTTGAATTATGGAGGTCGGCTTGCTTAAGTACAAAAAAATAACTTCACTATATGACTTTAAACTAATAGATTTAAAATTTTGAGAAAGAGGGTTGGATGATATGCCACCAAATATGAAAGTAAATATAATTATTTTTATTAGGTAAGTAGAGTTTTGAAGGGCCCAAAATCTTGTATAAAGAGAAAGATAGAGCTTTATGCACAACAAAACAACAAGGAACAACCAAGAGGAACTACAATGATATAACTGAAAACAAAATCAAAGGAACTACAATGAGACAACTAAAAATAAAATTAAAATTGGGGTGGTTTAAATAAATGGTCTAAAGATTGTTGGTTAATGTTAGACCCAATATCTTTCTCTCTCAATCTCTTTTTCTTGTTACACAGAGAATTTATAAAGACACTAGTAGATCCATCATGCAACCTTGTTTCTTTAATAGAAGTAAAATTATCTATAGGATATTTTCCCCTATATTCATGTCATGTCCCCGAATTGGAGGATTATTAAATTAATTATTTATTAAATTATTCCAATAAAAATAATATCAAAAGGAATGACTTGTTATTTAATTAACTTAATAATAAAGTGACTTAAGTGACTTAAAATAAATATTATATCATAAATTCAAATAATAAAATAATATTATTTCTAGAAGCTTCTTGGAGGTGGATGAGAATTCTATATAAGGAGCTAAGGGCAAGCCATTTTGGGATATCCAAAAATTGATATTTGTTTTGAAGTGTTTGCTTGGAGAAGGAACTAGCTAGGGTTTTTGCCATTACTAAGCCTTTGGGAATGATAACTCTCATAGGTTGAGCAATTTTGAGGCTGTGAAACTATTAGTTGAATTATTGCCTGATTGTGGGCTTCATTCGAAGGTCCAATATGTGCTTCATTGAGGAGAATTTACAGGTGCAGTAGTTGATGTATTACTGCCCTAGCTAAGTTAATTGGGTAGTTGATTTATTACCTCATCATCTTCATTGCAGTAGCTGTTGTATTGCTGCAAAAGAACATCATTGCTAATCATTTCCAAATTTAATGGCCTTTGGCCAAATTTGGGATAAATTGGAAAATCTGGTTTCCTAGGGAAGTTATTGTTTGCATACATTTTTGAATAATATTGTATCGATTTATTTTGTCCATTGGAAAACTGTGTTTCTCTAAGAAGTAAATCGATATTTGCATTTTCATTTGGAAATCAAGTAAGGACAAGATCGCTGGATTTGTCTTATTGGATTTGTCTGTTTCTGATAGATGAGGAAGGAGATAATTTTGATTTGCCAAAGTTGTTTGAAATTGTGGCTATGGGAAATTAAGGACACCATCAAATTTACAGACATCACTATTTTGTCTAAAGTTCAATAAAGTCAAGGAGTGCAAATAAAGACAAGGACGAGGACTCCCAGCTCAGTAAGAAATAAGATAGGTGTTGATATCATGAAGAAGCTCATATTCGAATAGAGCCAAAATCGTCTTAGCAAAGAGCCACCATATATTGAATCGTATTTGAAGAACAAAAGGTGCTGGTAGAAAAGACAAACATATATCGAGCCAAAGCTAGCAATTAGATGAGACAAAATGACAATTTATTGCTTATTGAAGTGAAGGTCCTCTCAATTGCCGAGAGCAACTTGCCATCGAATAAGATAGAGATTGGATGTGAGAAGGTGTCTCTTATCAAGTTGTTGGGAAACATCATTGTGCCTGGAGGAAGCGCGATATTATATGAGGACCATCTTATATTTTAATATAGAGCTAAGGAAGTTGATATCAAAGTCAAAGAAGAGAGTCAAAGGTTGAGTTGGGACATCATCAACATTCTTTGGATGGTGGTGGACATCATTCTCTCAAGGAAATTCCAGGTTCTTTAATATTGTATGTAAATTTGCATCATCATAGTTGATGGTTCCCAGATTGTAATTACTAACAAATAATATTGTAATCTGTTAATAATTGCATTTGGAGTTTTATCACTATTTTTTATACTACTGGTTGCATTAGCGGATTATATAGCTTTCTTAGATTTGCATTTTTTTCATTCAATAAATTCAATGATATCAAGCATTGTATTAACTTCCCTAGCAGCAAATAGAATATTAGTTTGAAGTTAGCCATCTAATTTTTTGTAGAAATGTTCTGTGGTCGTAGTTGCACATTTGAAGTTCTTGCATTTTGAGTCACTTATAATTTGCATGCTAAGTGTTGGGAAAATTGTCTCATTTTTGGAACTATACAATTGTATGAGCTCACAATCTTGGAAAATCAGACAATTTCTTACATTAAGTATATTAGTTAAGTCATTTTATGCATTCTATCATTTCATCGAAGGGAAGTCAACACTAAAAACCAATTACCAAAAGTAACCAAACAAGTGTTTGATGAAATTTCCAAGGCTTGAGAACTAAAATTTCCATTAGTTTTAGCAAGGGACATTGCAGTGGTATCAAAGCGGTTTCCTGCTAGCCTGTTGGGTAAGTTTCAGCGCTAGTTTAGAAGTTTCAGTTGAGCAACATGGCTATTCCCAGGAAGCAATCAAATTCCATGATGGGAGAATTGGAGAAGCTTAAATAAAGTCTGAAAGGGATGGATGAAAGTCAAAAAAGGATGGGTGAATTGATTTCACACCCTGCAAACATAGATAAATTAGCATGGTATATGGCATCCATTTTTAAGGGGTCTACATTACAAGACAAAAAGAAGGAGCAACATGATGTAACTACAAGTGAAACATCTAAGAGTCTCTATGATGAATTTTCAGCAATTCGTGACCAGCATACAACTGATCCTATAGAGAGTAGAATGGACAAAGGTGTCGAGCAGGAGATGCCCTCTTTGGGTTTACAGGTTTCATCTTCTCTTCAGGAGGATAACATGCCATCATCTGATGTTTCAATTGAACGGGATGATGATGAGTACATGGAGTAGCCTGAGTCCTCTTGTTTTTGGACACCTATTCAGGACACTGATAATTTGACAGATGGAATTGGTGCTGACCTACTTGCAGATCAACATGGAAACATACAGGACTTTGTGGAAAAATAATTTTAGGCACAATTAGAGGCTTCTCCATGTGGAATAGAAGCTAGTCATACACCCCATAGTCTGCACAGTTTGAGGAACCAATTGAAGGTGAATGAGGATGGGATTGTGGCAGTGTTATCTCATCTCGATAAGATACATAAGCTGATTAAGAATCACCTTTGGAGGGATCAGTTAGAAAGAAGACAAAAGGGAATTGTAGCAGGATCTTCTCATGACAACTTACAAGAGATCAAAGAAGGTATGGGAGCAATGAAGTCAAGTTACCTACACCTTCTTTTAGACCGTGATCACCTTCTTAACCTTGTTGGGATCTATTCTGATGAATTGATAAGGAAAGAGGAGGAATTTGATAGGCTCTCCCACGAGCTTGAGGTCACTAGGTATTCTTTGGTGAGTACTTAGTGTTACCTATTTTTCACTACGAGCTCAAACATGTAGAGTTGAATTGAATCTATTGTTGAAAGGTACATAAAATTTCAAATTTTGCTGCTAAAGTATTCATTGTTCATCATAAAGATTAGATTTCATTTGATTTTCAGTTTTATTATGCAAGTATTTGTAACAGAAAAATGGAAATTTGCAAAATAAACGTTGTTTTATTCATTTTGTAATCTCTAAAATCCCGCACAAGCCACAGGAGTAGCTGAATTTGATTATTTTAATCAAATAATGAATACAAGTGGGATGAAATACTACACTACTAAAGATAATGTAAACACAAAGGAGGGAAGCAATTCATCATTGCTTGTGATGATAAATCATTTTACTCGTTGTCTTCAGTTGTTGTGTCTTCAAGCTGCAATAGTTTCGATTCCACGCTCCATGAATCTGCAAGATTGTGAAAGAATGGTGCTAGAGCAATGATGAATTACATCCTACTTTATGCCTACACTACCAATAGGAATGTAATATATATCCAGTCAGGAATTCACCAGATGATTAAATTACAAAGGCTGACAATCAAGGAACAAGAAGTTCAATGGAAGCTTTTAGCTTCAATTATTTTTACTAACTTGTTTGTTTAAATGTGCAAGAACAGGTTCATTATGTTCATGATCATTTTCATCAGATATGTGGAGCAAAACGGGCTCCCACAAGGGTTGAGCCTGACATATCATAAGGACACCTCTCATTCACATCATTATTTGAGAGTTATCAGATATTTAATTACAGTCATCAAGAAAGGACTGCTGTAATAAGAGGAATTTATAAAAGCAGCCTTTATTTCAACATGGTGAAAACAGTTTGAGCCAAATCATCTTTTGGCTAATCATGCTAAAATAATGATTAAAACATGTGAAGTGATCATCAATTACATTGATATTATGTTTCAGCTCTACTACATTTGCATTTAAATGAAGTATAGAGCCTCTTTACACTGAAGGGAAACAAAGTACTCAAGCATTGGAATGTTTTTCATAACTTCAGAAGCATATACACAGTCTATAAAAATGACAGGAGGAGCAAAAGGATAAATAATACTGTCACTAAATGCTGAGATGAAAACCTACTATAGAAAGCATTTATTGCAATGATAGAAAATTTGACAAACGCTTTTCACTTATTCTTCTATCTCCATGTCAAGATAACAGCTATAAGTTGATTCAATGAAGCAACACAAAGAAATCTTTACAAAGTTTCAGTCACCTGACAATATCTCAATAAAATAAGGCATAGGAAATGAGTAATCATTCAACAATGAATATGAGAATGAATCATAAAAAAGGAATGCCCATGCATCCCATCTATGGATTTTCATTCATTTTTGCAAGTTGAAGATTAAAAAAGGACTAAGTATTAATATCACTGGCATATCACAGTACATAATAGTCCAAGGTTGTACAAGGTATTCACATAGCTCTGTTATGACAGATTTACAATAATCCAACTCTCTACAAGATTTTCTGCAAGAAAGGAACATATTAGAAACTAAAACTCAAAATGGCACCATGGCAACATACAAATGGTGGATTTCTAAATGAAAATTTTGTTCAATAGAAAGGAAAAAGATGACAGTGTGGTTGAGTTTCATATTCAAGGCATTTACAAGTAACAAAAGCAATGATAATGTGAAGAATATTGGAGATATAATTCTTTAATAGACATCAGTGCAAGCGAAAGAATGGAAATGAATTGCAGGGTTTCAACAGGAAAAATCATTCATATTATAATTGTGCACGAACTTATCACTGAAAAGGAGTTCCCAGAAAAAATGCAAATACCCAAAAGATTACTATGGCAGCCTGTAGAAAAAGATATATCCAGAACTTAAAGTGAACCCACATCACTAATTTTTATGGGATCTACAGAGAAGGGAGAAAGGGCAACTTGAAGTTCAAAAGCTTTTACTCACAGCCATAAAAATGAAGGAATAGAAAAACCCATAAATTTTGCACAAAGACTGACAAGTATTTCTATCATTTTTTCCCTCAATAAGCTCGAATTGAGCTATTTTCATTAGAAAATTAAGAGGAAAAGTAGAAGATTCATGCTTACCAGGTTTGCAGATTAAAGGAAAAAGGTGCTCTCAAAACCTCAAAGCAGATCGGGCTTCAGGAGAACCCTCAACAATGAAAGCTAGTATGAGGGGTTTTCTTTATTTTATAGAAATCTCATAAAACTTTGCTTTATACGCCATTTCTATGGCTTTATTTTTTGCAAGTAAAATTTCAATAGTGAAACCCTCGTGTTTGCCCATAAAATAGAATACCCAAATAATTTTTTGCAAGTTTAGAGGCGCTCACGGACTCAACAGGTTGCGGCCAAGTGGATTTAAATAGAACTTCAAATAGAAAGAATGTTGTTCTTTATAATTTATATAGATTTCAAACAGGTAAAGTACTAGTTTGTAACAAAAATAAGTGCCAGTAAACTTACCAGAGATTGCATGGAGATGGAAAATAACAGTTGTGTAGTGATATTCATGAGTGAAAAGACTTTTACATGGTGATTTTGAGCTTTTCCAGCAAGCACGAGTTCTTCAAAGGAGGCGTTCATGGTGGTCAAAGATATAAAAATACTCCATTATCAGCCTCGATGCTTAAAATCATTAAACATTGGATACACCAACAAAAATGAATCAAAGATATATGAAAGTCGTGGTTGTATATAATAAAAAATGCTCTAGACAAAAGAGAAATTTCCAGATTTGTCTCAAGAAAAGCTTACCCATCATTACTTTTTGTCTCTGTGTAAGATTCATTTGAATCTGCAAGGATTTCCTAGGCATGGCGGCGCACTAGAGCAGTCTCCTCATCAAAGTCAAAGTGCAAATGATAATGCATTTTAGGGTTCCATGCTTTTTCCCATTTTCCCTAAGTCGAAATGGAGTTTTGATTATTGTTTTAACAAAAATCATTATCAATTATCATTCTATATTTTTTTCCCGTGGCTTAAGTCAAAATAACTAGCCCGTGGCTTAAGTCAAAATAACCAATAATGTGGTCAACTATTATTGAAGTATTTATAATATGTATGGTGGACGACTAAGGTAAATAATGCATAATTTTTCATTATATTATATGCTATGAAGAATGACATTGAATATCAAATGCTAAGTATAGGTTATGCATGAAGAAGGGATATATTGAAAAAAAAATGCACAAGTGCAGCTTCAAAGTTCAGTTATTCAGATCATGCAAATTATGGAGATTATTAGCACTTTGCTTCAATTTTGCATTAGTTCATGAAATACCTTGATCATGTGCATGGAGAGGTGGAGTTTTCTAGACACTAAGATCAGTTTGCTTTAGTTTTGGGCCATTTTTATGAGGATTTTCTCTTTTTCTCGTGAGAGCATATTGTGGAGATATTTTTTTGACTTCAGATCTCTTTCAGTGCTATTTTCATGCATTCTGGAGCCAGTTTGAGTTATAATTCAGTTGTATACATTGTGACATGGAGTTCTGAGCAGTTGAGGTTCAGTTATCATGGCATTGGTGGGCCCTCTTTTCACACTATTTTTGCTTTTGCTCGTGAGAAACATTTTCGAGGTGGTTTTCACTTTAAGTGAATTGTTTCTTCCACCTTCTCACACTTTGGAGTTAATGTTTCAAAAGATTACTGAATTTAATCATTCAAGCATTTGGGTGTAATCTATTTGACAACACTTAGTTGGCACTTCAAGATTATGAGACTCATGTTGATGATCTTTGCTTAGAACTGAGTTTAGTTTGAGATTCAACATGTACAACAAAGACTCAATCCTCTATGGCAACCATGACACATATTGATGATAGGAGTGTGAGTCCACCTAGCATTCACATTCAGGATATAGGTACAATGTCTTGTGTGTTGGATTTAGGTATGAGGAATCAGTTGGTGTTGGGAACATTAATCACGTGAGGAGTTTGCTTGAGTTGCCAGTTGATCTATGGTTTTGGAGTTGGGATTGTCACCTTGGTGTTAGGGGACGATTGATGAAGAGTTTCTATCATCCCTTGGCAGTAGTGATACCTTTGGCTCTATCATAGACTTGATTAGCCAGCTACACAGTGTTGTCCTTATTCATACCAGCAACTTGACAGGCGTGGGTATATGTTTATATGCACCCATGTTAGGAATTGTTCACCTTTCCAAGATACCACTCATGATATAATGGATTGATGATGATACAAGCACATCAAACTTGACTAAAATTATAGGTGTTATGAGTAATTCTAGCATTATACTTTACATCGACACTATAGAGATTAAGTTGGGATAGCCTTATCAAAAGGAGATGATTCCTTTTGGGACTTGCACGTTGGGTTTTGGTATTGATCCAACCCCTTTCCAGGCAGTAGATGGAATTCATGATGAAGGTGAGACAAGACGTTTGTAGTTGTTTTCTGAGAAAGGTCTTGATGATGTTGCTCCAAGGCCAACTCATCCTATTATGAGTTGTGAACCTTCTTCTCAGGATGAGAGTATTGAATGGAATACACCTAATCATTTGGGTATTCCATTAGCATAGTCAGGAGAGTTTCACCTTGATTGCATCTTGAGGTGTGCTCATCAGTTTAATTTCAGCGCACATGTACAAGACTTGACTATGTAATTGTTGGCGTAAAGAGGTGGGTTAAATATGTGGTATTTAGGTTCACTCTTGTATGACACATTTCTGTCTACTAGTGATGAGTCCAAGTTTGGCGAATCTTCTACTTTGTTCTCTCCTGCTGATTACTTAGAGACTTGCTACATTTTGGTGTTAGGGGGTATCAAAGTGGCACAATGGAAAGCACTAGGTGTTTTCTTTCTAGTATCTTGGATGCATAAGGTACATCACCGCAGTATGGTAGAGCTCACTGATCAACAGTTGGCAGAGATCCCTGTGCACAATTTATATAGGGATGATTTTTAGATTTTGGATCCAGGTGGTTGGTGGACAGACATAGATGATTTGACATTTAGGGAACATATGATGTGGCAGTTGAGTTAGATTGGTAGTTGTGGATTGCTTAAGGGCAAGCAATCTTTGGGAAAGGAGGATTGCCATATCCCTGAATTGGAGGATCATTAAATTAATTAATTATTAAGTTATTCCAATAAAAATAATATCAAAAGGGATGACTTATTATTTAATTAATTTAATAATAAAGTGACTTAAAATAAATATTATATCATAAAGTCACTTAAATAATAAAATAATATTATTTCTAGAAGCTTCTTGGAGATGGATGAGAATTCTATATAAGGAGCTAAGGGCAAGCCATTTTGGGATATCCAAGAATTGATATTTTGTTTTGAAGTGTTGGGTATGTGTAGGATCATCATGGAAAAAATAGGCCCTTAAATGGTGAAAAAATCAGAAAAATCAGAGTTAGACAACTTGACTTAAAAATTTGAATAAGTTATCTATATTATTTCAAAAGTATGTAAGAATATAATTTGTAGCAAATTGAATATAGTTTCTAAACTACTAGGTTTGTTTAAAAAAAAAAAGAAATATATTTGGTGAAAATTTGAAATTTCAATGCAGTAATACTTAAATTTTAGGGAAAAAATAAGAAGTAGGTGTCTGTCTGATCACCCTAACCACAATAAAATGATAATATTTTTTTATAAGATTTTAGATATAAGTATAGGACTTATGTCCCGATGTGATGCATATTTTTTTGTAATTTTTTTCCAAGTAAATAATTAATTATGAATTTTTTATCACAACTTTTAAAAAATATAAAA